>APFE030817214.1:0-23119 GCA_000404065.3 Pinus taeda | reverse complement strand
AATCCGGCCTATCATAGTAAGTCAAAGCATATTCCAATCAAATATCATTTTGTAAGACAGGTTATCACTGAAAGGGGCGTTTCTCTTGAAAAGGTGCATACAAAGGAGAACTGTGCAGACATGTTTACGAAACCAGTTTTGTTGGAGAAGCTACGCTGGTGTTTGGCTTCTCTTGGCTTGCAGAAAAGATAAAATAATAATAACAGGGCATCAGGCTAATTGTTGTCAAGGTGGAGATTGTTGAGATTTTCTGTTTGGAGTGAAATAGGCAAAAATCTCTGTAGGTGACAACAACAGAAATTCAGTTCCTAGATTAGCTCCAGGTTGTTTGGAGATGATTAATGCCTCCTATATTTGATGTGAGTGAGTTAATGAGGCTGTTAGATTCTCTTTTCTATATAACAAGAAACCATTCGGATGGTTTGCTATGAGGGAGAGAGTTTTGTGAGGATTTCATTTTGTAATCTCTTATTTGATTAATAAATTGCCAATGCATATGTTGTGTGGACGTAGCCCAGATTGGTTGGGTGAACCACATTAAAAGTTGTGTCTTATATGCTTGAATGATTTGCTGTGTATTTTATTTAATTGAATTGTGCATCTGCCTACCAACAAACTACAACAATCTTAACGTCAATATGTGAACCGAGTCTATATAATTTTATTTATTTGTTTTCATTATGTCATTATTGTAATAAAATTTTAATTAAAAATTATAGCGTATTGGTTAGTTATTTCGAATGGTCGTTAATATTTCATTTATTTGTTTTCATTACGTCATTATTGTACTAAAATTTTAATTAAAAATTATAGCGTATTGGTTAGTTATTTCGAATGGTCGTTAATATTTCTTTGAAATAAGGTTAATTTTTTAGAATTTAAATTTCCAAATACAACATGGTTTTAATTATAGAATTGAGACTTCTGTGATCTGTCATAGTTATAAGAAGAGCTTCGGCGTAAATCACATAAAAAAGACCTTTGTCGACGCGTTTCAAACCAACTAGTGTGGTTCATCGTCAGGACAAGTTGAAGAAACAGATATGGCCTAGCAAGTTAAATAGACTGGGCAGAGACTCCAACGGCTATAAAACGGCTATTTTTGACCCTAGGACCGAGTCCAACTTATATTAATAAATTTAATATTATTATTATTTTTATAATATTAAAATTGATAATACAATATTCCATTTCTAGAAATTAGTAAAAATTAGGTACAATGGTAATTTATTTAATTAAATAACATTACGTTATTAATAATAATATAATCGGTTATTATAAATTAATTATTAGTTTGGAAAATGAATTTCATTTTAGATTTATATTATTATTATACTTTATTAATGATTAAAATTAATAATATAATAATCTATTTCTAGAAATTAGTAAAAATTAGTTATAATAAATAGTAATTTATTTAATTAAATAACATTAGGTTGTTAATAAAATAGTACTAATTGTTATTATAAATTTATTATTTGATTAAGTGATTTCTTTAGAAGAAGTAATTTAGGATACATAAATGAATTATATATTCTTATTCCAAAAATAATAATAAAATAAATAATTACAAGGTTAAACAATAAGTATTTATTTATTCAATTAAAAACTAAATATATACAGGAATTATTTATTAAAGGTATGTTAATTTTAGTAAAACTATACTACTTACTATTGATGTATTGAATCTTTTTCTGTTTATAAAATGATTAAATTTACCACTTATTATACTATTAGATTTTGAAATAAATAATATGTTTATATTGGATAATATATAATATATAATATATATATTATATATAAAATATATATATTATATATATATATATATATCAACGTGCGATGGAAAAATCTAGATAGGCCATACTTATTACCGCTAGTATAAGGAGCTGAAAATAACTAACTCAAAGGAAGTAATCACAAATAAAAATAAAATGACAATAACATACATATTAGAATACATCATAATATAGATACCCCTATAATAATGACGATATGAATAACCTAAATAACACCAACCCAGAAAAAGGACCTTCATAAAAAATGGTAAAATCAAAATAGGATTAATAGCTAAAAACGAATATACATTAATAATATTAGTATACTCGAAGAGATTAAACTGAACGACCATGAAGAAAGCACCCTGGATGAACAGAGAGGGAAGGAAGAAACCCTAAGACGACAGGGCGGGGATCCAACTTCTACTGACCTTCCACCCATCATCTCTGTTGAGATTGTTGGATCTTTGCTCAATTTCAATAGCTTCCCTTAACTTGCGATGATGGAACCGATCCACCCTGGCAATGACTTTGGCCTCCTTGATGCAGACATGATGCTTAGTCTTGTCCACATGCTCTACTAGGGCTGAGGATTTTGTTCTTCCATGCCTCAGGTCAGCTACATGCTCGCAAATTCTCTGCTGGATGGAGCGCCCTATTTCTCCTATATAGGGCGTCCCACAGGAGCAAGGAATCAGATAAACACCCTTCATGTCCTTGGGGTTAACAGGATCCTTCACCAACCGTAGGGAATTTCGGATGGTTCTGAGGGGCCTGAAGGTGGAGGGAATATCAAACTTTCTAAGGATCCGCGCAATTTTGTCTGTGGTCCCTTGGATATAGGGAAGATGGGCACCTAGATGGCGCTCCTTAGGCTCTTTCTTAATCAGCGCATTTTTAGAGGCTTTAAGGAAAGCCTTCCGACCAAGGTGCCTACTATATCCGTTTTCCACAAAGACATCAAGGAGGTGGAATCTCTCTCCATCCAGGTTCTCATTATCCGAAATCCTGAGGGCACGCGTAGCCAGAGTGTTAAGAACTCCCATCTTTTGAGCCGGGAAATGATGGGAATCGGCGTGAAGATACTGCTTTGTGTGTGTTTTCTTACGGAACACCGCGTGGGAGAGAGAGCCATCCTTCTTCCTAGAAATAAGAATATCCAGGAAAGGGAGGCTGCCATTGACCTCTTTTTCCATGGTGAACTTAATAGCTGAGGGCTAGCCGTTGAGGTGATCCAGGAAACGATCCAGCTCCTCATGGCCATGGGACCAGATGACATTAGTGTCATCAACATACCTCTTCCAAAGCTTAGGAGGGAGACGAGCCGAGGCAAGAGCCTTGGCCTCGAAATATTCCATGAAGAGATTCACCACGATCGGGGAGAGGGGGGAACCCATGGAAACACCACATGTCTGCTCGAAGAACTCTCCCTCAAAACAGAAGAACGTGGAAGTGAGACATACTTCAACCAGATGAGCGGTATCCGGATCAGTTAAGCGATTGATCACTTCCATGGCCTCTTTTATAGGAATGCAAGTGTACAAGGAGACCACATCAAAGCTGACTAGAATGTCTTCGGGGTCAAGCCATATATCCTTGAGATCCATGATGAAGGATGCAGAGTCCTTCACGAAGGACTCAGTGTGGCCAACCAGGGGCTTAAGCTTAGTTGGTTCGAAACGCGTCGACAAAGGTATTTTTTATGTGATTTACGCCGAAGCTCTTCTTATAACTATGACAGATCACAAAAGTCTCAATTCTACAATCTTATAGTCTGTCAAAGGTCCTGAGAAGACCTTTGAGGGTATCTTCATTGTCCATACACCGTGCATTTTATCCTATAGTACCTACCTTTAGATCGACGTTCGATGAAGTCCTCATCGTGTCGTTCTAGTTCTTGTTCTACTAATCACTTGTAGCTATAAACAACATGTAGAGAAACACTACAAACGTAATAGGAAACAACCAAACAATCTACCTGAAGAGTCAATGAACATCAAGCTATTGACATACAATTCAACATGTGATATAGGATACAAGCTATTGATCTGTATTAATATAAATCAAAGTAAAACTTACAATCAAGCCTTGACATTGTAAGTCTCCTCGAAGGGTCCTATTGACATGTCTCCATAATCATTTACTTGTGAACAATCTCCCAAGGGAACAAATGACTCTCTCTTTAGTTCAAAAGGTTGATTATAGAAAGTTCTCAAACCAACTCTACTCAAACATATCTCAAACCAAAATACATATGAGGCTACTTCCACACTCCAATAACACTCTCTACCTCTACTCCTCTCTTAGAAATCTGAAGCTACCAAATTACATCTAACCACCATCTAGTTACATCCCGACTAGTTGATCTCATTCATAAAGGAGACATTTATAGGAGGGAGAGGTTCCATAAGATATGGGAGGAAGCACTTAACTCTTAGGGAATTACACAAAAGGTGGAACAACTGTCCCAGAGGAGAGAGGCGATCTCAACTAGCCACATAACCATCCCTAGGACCGCCCATGAAGCAATTTCATCTTGAAGTTTCAACAAGTTGTTAAAAAGCTTTCCAAATCTGGCTCATCGTGGGTGCAACATAGGGACAGAGTGAATACTTCGCTAGGGCTAGTGTTAACTTGACCATCTTCATGGCAGGGGTAATTTCTAACTTGCGATGACCCAAAAACTTAGGAAAAAAGGGGTTTGCTTTAGGGATAATGAACTGAGACATTCTTCTTGAGATTACAAGGAAGTTTTTGACACATCATTGGCAACATGACACAGAATAGATGTCAGCAACATGGACTGATAGTATCCGGGATCAGGGAATGTAGAGTCAGTGACAAATTACTGTGTAACACCCCCAACTTATCATTAACTTGGTCGTATAGTAAAACCCAATCACCCCCAGAGAACACGTGAGGGGAGACCGACTGATCAAAATGGGACTTGACCCATTTCCTTTTTGATTTGATGATTAAGGTGGCAAGACAACGATTCTGATCCAGTCATTCTAAATATAAGAGATGTTCCTCCTGAGGTGATGTTTTAGGGAGGAGTTCAACAACTAACTTGAGTGAAGGAATCTCGCATTCAATCGACAATGTTGCTTCCAGACTGTAGACTAGCTGGAAAGGTGTGAAACGAGTTGCGTCTTTGGTCAAGGTTCAGTAAGCCCACAGAGATGAAAGAGCATGAGATGCCAATTCGACTTGTGCATCCCAATAGTGCATTGAAGCATTTTAACCAAAACCTTGTTCATGGCTTCAACTTAGTCATTGGCCTGAGGATAATATGGGGTCGAGCCATCGTGGTGCAAGACCAATGCAGATGTCAGCTCAGCCATCATGCAATCTCTAAAATGGGAGCCGTGGTTTGTGACAATGGATTGAGGTATGCCAAACCTGGAAGAACATGGTTGAAAAGGAATTGAGTCATTATCTTACAGTCTATAGAGTATGTAGGCATCAATTCGACCCATTTGGTGAAATAATCCACAACAACGATAATATAGCCATGCCCCTCGGCCGAATGAGGGTTACAAGTCATATAATCGATGCCCCATTTGGCAAAAGGACCTATGATAATGATGGGTTGTAGGTGAGCACATCGGGCATGCACCTTGCATTAGTAAATTTGGCATTCATGGCACTTGTGGACAACAAGGATGTAGTCCTTAAAAATAGACAGCTAGAAATAACCAATGCGAAGGATTTTTTGAGCGGAAGCGTAACAAAACATATGACCACCACATGCCCTAGATAGGTAATCATTGAGAACTCTTTCATCTTCCTCGATCATAAGGCCTCGACAAAGAACTAAATCAACACTGACACAGTATAAAGTATCGCCAATAATATGGTAGGGTTGGGAGTGACGCCGAACCCTTTTGCGATCATCCTTTGTCAACGTGGACTAGAACATGGACATTTGGAGACACACAATGATATCACTGTATCATGGATCAAGTTTGCTAATCAGGAAGAAAGTCTCATCTAAAAGTTGTTCATATGCACCGACAGGGAGAGACTTAGAAGGAAGGGAACAAATCAATTCGGCGAAAACAAGTGACTTCTTAGATTTGGAAATAGTAAATACCAAATTAGATCTTGCAGGATCACGGTCCATTTATAATATTTTCCCCCCAGCAACTGACAAGTAAGCATGTATGTCATGGGGTTGCATTTGGAAATGACCATAGTCATGCGTAGGAGGATGTAGTACCAAAAGCATTGAATAGCCTGGACGATAGCCAAAGCCAACTTCTCGACATGTGCATAATGCATTTTAGTGTCGGGGAGATTCCAAATAAGTTAGTAGATAACATGTTCGTTGCCTTCATCATCGTCTTGGACCAAGACCATAGAAATGGTGCTAGGGGTTGCAGCTAGGTATAAGAAGTAATCTCGATAATAATTTGGAGGATGAAATAGAGGAGAATTTATGAGGACAACCTTGAGATCATCAAAATATTTTTGGGCAACCTCATCCCATACAAAGGGTGTTTCTTGTTTTAGCAACCAAGTAAATCCTATAGCTAGCCCAGCATAATTGGGTATAAAATGACAAAGAAAATTTTCCTTTCATTGCAGGCTCTGGAGTTGGTGCAATGAAGATGGCGGGGGTAAATTTACAATGGCCTTGACATTCAACTTGCAACAGATCAAGGTGAATGCCATCCTTGGAAATGATAAAGATGAGGAGTCGTCTCGATTCTACGCAGAAAACACATTTATGCAGGTTTAACTGAATGCTAAGTGTCTACAGTGTAGAAAAATCTGCTGAAGCTGGTTTGGGTGATATTGGTGCTTCCAAGAATGAGCAGGAAGGTCTTCCAAGTAAGGCTAGACAATGCTACGAATATCATGAAACACATTGGACATTTCCCACTGTAACATATCCCCAACATTTTTTAGGTCGAAAGGGGGCTATTTTTACACGAACGTACCCCATGAATAGATAAAAGTTGTCTTTTCTTGATGGGCTAGTGCAATGTTGATCTGGTTGTAGTTAGAAAAACTGTCCATAAAGGAAAATATCTCGCTCCTGCACATTCATCAATGATTTGATCAATGAAGGGAGTATGATAGTTATCTTTAGGACAAGCACGATTGAGATAATGATAATCAACACAAACGTGGATCGTGCCTTGGTTTTTTTTCACCGAGACAATATTGAACACCCAATCTATAAGAGGGATGAGATAGATACATAGCTTTCAGATGTTTTTCAACTTCACCCTTGATAGTGACGGCTTTCCTAAGGTGCACTAGACAAAGTCATTGGTAAAGAGGCTTCGCGTGTGTATAAATTGTTATTTCATGGATTACAATGCTAGGATCAATGTCAGGCATGTCTTCATAGGACCATGCAGACAGATCACATAATTCTTGAAACAGACAAGTATAAATCTTGATCTCATCTGGCAAATAAGATACCCCGATATGGACATGTTCAACGATAGCAGGCTTGATGGAAATATCAATTGGCATCATTTGGGTAATATTACCAAAATTTCCTTCTGACCATACTTCATGAGTCGTGATCGGTTACAGAAGGGAGAGGGAAGGAAATAGAGAAGAGGACTCTTCAAAAGCAATAGACATGACCATCGGATGAGGCAAGAATGATGAGTGATGATGAGTATCGGTCCAAGGTGGTTCCTCGAGAGACATGACTTCCATGATACCTTCATCACCAAGGAAGGTCTCGTCTAAGGGATCAAATGATTGCAAAGCACCAAGACAGGGGGATTGAGAGTACATATCAAGAGATTTCTTAAAAATAAAAGAACCGGAGGATGCAAAACTTGAGCCAAAACAATTTCCACGTAATTGACTTTAGAGGGACTAAGCGGCATAACCTCGTCACAAGTATCAACAAGATCCAGTGAAGGTATGACGCAAGGATCATATTTAACCAATACCATTTTAACAGAGGCAACATGAGGGGGTGGGAGTGGAAAAATTCCCATTAAGGTAGAATCTTTAAAAATACTGCCCCCACACTCTCAGAGGGAGCACTAGTGTGTTGGACGTACTGTGGTGAAGTAAAATTATAAGTGCGAAAACTAATGAATTACTCTACCCAAATAATGGGTCTAGCCACAACAGTTACATTCTATGGAAGATTTCCTTAGGTTAGGATCAATCAAGAGGGCCTACCTCTTGGTTTCTTATCCTGTTTGATGTTGTCCTCACTTGTTTGCTCCAACAATATCTCGCTTCCTTCTTCAATCTCCTAAAACAAGTAAATAACAAAACACAGAAACATAATAATAGAAAAATTGAAATCCAACCTACTTAATGAGTTAAGAAGCATCAAGACATGAATATGTAATATTACAAAACATGTAGGAAATCAATCAATAGTTTCATATATTAATATCAAATAGAGATTACAACCATTCATCTTGACGTCGCAGTCTTCCTCTGACAAAACTAGGTTCCCACACACTTCTGCTAGCACTTCATGATGGCTTCAAAAAACAATATTTTAAAGAATCTTCCCTTTAGGCTTCACTCCAAAAAAAACACACTTCTCCCTCACACAACTAGAAGGATACAACTAGTAATAGCTTGCTTGTCAAATAATATACTTGCACTCATCCAACACTCTAACTATATCACTGCAACTAGTTTGTGCTTGGGAAGAAGGTAGGTTTATATAGGAAAGATGAATGGGAGATGGATCCTCTTCTCATGGGAGAAGTAATTATCCCTTGACGTAGATCCATCATTATAGAGTAAAGGAGCCCAAACTGTCATCCTTGACCCCATCCGGCCAAACCATTTACTAGACTTCCGTTATGAAACTTCTAGAGATGGAAGCTTCAACTCTAATTTAAAACAATTTCCATAACATGACCGACATGACTAGAACATAGCTCAGCTACACCGATCAACACAAGGAATAGTGCTAATCTCTAAGCATTAGCATGGGGGATACAAAGTCCATTAGCACTGGTCTTGTAATTTGGGAAAAACAGAAGTTTCAAGGGAAATGGTGCAAAAGGGAAACGATCTACTCATGAAGAAGAACATAATGGTATTTTCTCCATGAATACAAATCATGTGGGGTTCATTGTAGAGGTCCTCCAATATCAAGGAACAAGGAGTATAAGGATAGTGACAAAATGTTGTGTAATAGATGCCCCCTAAAGTGTGAAGGCCAAACCAAAGTGAGGGATGAAATGATTTATAAAACAATGTGGGGAACTGATTTGCCGTCGGAAAACCTTAAAGAAAGTACAGGTACATATAGAAAATTTGAGATCTCTATCAAATGATACATGAATAGTGGCATGGATGTAGCCATCCAAAGAATGATCATGTAAATGGATCTAGGTATGGGCATAACCATCCGTCAAAGAGGATCATGACGAAACCAAGGTATGGTTGTAGCCATCGAATAATGAGAAGCATCACATATGATAACTCATAGTCTGGTCACAACCAGCCATCTGATAGAGCCATGCATATCATCATAACCATGTCACATCACTTCGTAACTTGGACTTTTATGATCTGAGTCCAGGGTATTGCGGTCCAACATGACCTGATAAAAGTATAGATCCTAGCATGCGAATAGAAGTGTTGATGTTAGACATGCTAGAAAGTTGCTTGATTACCAGTCAATGATGTATACTATTAACAAGCATGAGAGAAACCACCAATAATGAGAATGACCCTCAAGGTACTATGAGCACAATTCATGGAATTTTAATAGAGGAATTGAAGTCGAACATCCATGAAATCACTCGATTAGAAGCCAATTATGTGAAATTGTCATCGAGTGTGAAGAACTTGCCATTGAGGCATGCAAGCTCTAAGGTACTGGAAGGGAGTCTCTCAATCAACTTCCTAGATAATGAGATGGTGTCAATGGAAAGTGGCCATGTCGAAGGAGTGCCACAATGAATGCCACATCATCGATGCGAGACGAGAGGATGCAAAATGATTTTGGATGATATAGAGAATGAGAGGTAAGTGTAGCTGCAGAAGGACAACTCTTAAACATATCGGTGACACAACTGGAAGTTTGGCAACTTTTGAATCCATGGGGTCGGTGGTCATGGCAACACAATGGAGATTAGATGGAAGGAAGAAATGGACATCCGAAACCCAGGAAGGTTGATGATGTTAAGGAGGATGTCCCAACCCGACACGAAGCAAAGAGTGTCATGTTCAAGAGTGAGCCGCCGACACGACTCGATGGATTTCCAAAATTTTCCCCCACCATTTCTAGCAAGTGCCCCAATTCATTTTTATCACAAGATTGAAGGGGATAGCATGTGCTTCCACTGTAATTTCATTATTTAGATGAATCCAACCTAGTAAGCTTAGCGATCCCTAGGAAAGAGACACTGATGTTCGTCATGGTGATGAATCCGATGTTGTTTAATAGTTTAACGAGTCTGAAAAAGGTGTAACTCGGTACCTTTTTCATGTTTAAAGAGTTTGAAAAAGACATGTAAAAGGAAACTCCACATGGTCCCTTTTCATACATTTGTGTCTCTCGAGCCTGGAAATGTCGAAAATAATACTTGAGAGAACCGCTTGACAATTTCAGTAAAGGAGTACCTTTTTCATAAATAGCGCCTCCGAACCTGAAAAAGGGGTAAACTTATACTAGGCACATGACGCTTCGCATCCATTAACGAGCTCAAAATGACAAGGGATCATCCATATTTTTGTTTTTAAAGGGTCAGAAAATAGCCGAAAGTGGACCCCCCCATTTTTATTCTCTTTAACGAGCTAAAAAAGGACAAATTCTAGGTGATCTTTTCATATGAGTTTAACGAGTCGAGAAAAGAGTTGAAATATGACTCATCACCATCGTCAAACTTCCATCACTTGTCGTTGCATAAGCAAGGCAAAGTGTCTTATCAAGTCCTTAAGGAAAAATAAGTAAAAAATATTTACAAAACCTGATATTTTCATGAAAAAATGAATAAATAGGGGAAAAGTAAATATATTTTTACCATTGACCTTTTTCAATTTGCAGTGAAGACTTTTACCCTCTTTTTCCCTAGTTTTTCCAGAGTAGATTGCGGGAGATCTAGGATGCCAATCGACGAGCCATCAATTCCAGGTAACAACGAAAGCCCTCAACTTGATTTTCATGTTATTCATTTATGCTTTTAACCATTTTATTTTAATTTTTAGGGAGGTGTTTGAGATTTTTTTTGCCATTGGTTGGCGTGATTTTCAGGCACAAGATCGCACTGGCTGAGGGTCACTTGCATGGCCATCCATGCCGACCGGTGTGACTATTCCTAAAACAGGTGCGTTGACACCGTGGATAGGTCACAAACAAATTTTCACAATAACTAATCATTAAAATTTGATTTTGATGTACCAAAATTGATGATTGACTCAAATAAATGGCTTTTGCAGGACAGAAAATGCAAAAATGGTGGATTGGAAGGAAATAGAACATGAAGATGTGGACACCTAGGCAATGAATGATCCAAATTTCTTGGAGGCTTTGAGGGCTAGCGGGCTCCTCAAAATTTTCGTTACACTAGGGATGTGGGCCTAGCCCGAATTGCTTCGGTATTTGATAAGCCTTTGGGACATCAATTGTGATATTTTTTTCTTGGGGACCAGGAGCTGGAGTTGACAATGTCAGACATTTACTTCATCCTGGGCTATCTCGCAGAGGTGAGCCAGTGAATTTGTATGGATCACATCCGGTCATGCAAGCATATCTTCCCTGCTTGCCGCACATTGTCCTGAGGCCTTGAAATCTAAAAGCGAGAAGATTGAGATTTCCAGTGTATGGGATTTGACACTAAGGGTACTTCTTTTGACCATCAATAGAGTGGTGGGTTCCTAGGTGGAACATGAGACTAAAAAGTTGAAGTTCCTTTACGGTATAGACTGCACAACTCCCACGATCTTCAACTGGGTAGAGGCCATGAAGATGAATATCAAGCGCCAGTTGTCCAAGGAAAAGCCAAGAAATCTAAAGAAATTTGGCTTTGGATCAATAGTTATGACCTTCTTCCTAGAATGAGTGCCATTGTTCCAGTATCAATTGACTGAGGTTGATCCTCCTGCACCACGTGATCCACGGATGGCCTACTGGAGTCGTTTGATGCCCAGGATCACTAGGGGTCAACAGATGTCCTATCGACTAGCATTATTTTCATAGTTATGATGATAGAAAATCATCATGGAGGACTAGCCATATAGAGGCACTGATTTTCGTGGAGACCCCGATATGCCCTTAATAGATGGGGAGGACTTCGATGACAAAGGTAAAAAACCAAACCAAATTTTGATTTTGATGTTTTTTTAATTCTTTTTAGTATATGCATGCTTATAACATTTATCTTGTGTATGTAGATGCTGGAGTAGAGTGGCTAGCCGGGATATCCCCAACAGCTAGGCGCTATCCTCATCCTAATGACGTTGTCATGCCTTATCAGGAAGGGAGTGACAATAAGGAGGAGATTGCGAGGAACCTCGAGGGGTTGACTCATGGTATCCCTGAGTATGCTCAGATAGGAGACATGCCTCGACGACACTAGAGGCACACAGTGGGAGTCTCAGATTGGATCCATTGATTACTGAGTCGTGTAGTGCGATATGTTTCGTGCTATCATGACGACCATGCCAAGTATTTCCTAGGTCCAGTACTTACATATTTTTTGAGGCCTGCATGCCACAGATGTACGAGGCCTATGAGCCACCAATGTTATTGGAGACATACATACTATTTTTTGGGGTTTTGATGTATCAAACATTTTCACATATGTATATATGCTACATTTTCTTGTCCATTATGGTACAAATGGTTTGTCTTATCTTTTAGATGTTTCGTAAATGTGTACCCAACATGTAATTAGTTAATGCATCTATTAATGTATTCATGTGTCTAGGAATATGATGATATGTGATATAATCAAAATGTCTTTCCAACATATGGATACAGGGATACATTCGTAATATTTGAGGGTTCCTGATGGAATATTTCCCATTGAGTTGAAGAACAACAAGCTGTGAATCTAGTTTGACAACCAATTCTCTGCTGCCCAGAGTGATGGATTTCGATAATAGTTTGATGATCGTACTATATTCAGCAATGTTGTTGGTTGTATGACCTAGGAAGATACCTTGAATACCAATCAACTCACCGTTAGGGTTGTAGATAGCCCATGCTACTGATGATAAGTTCCGGGTACTTTAGCAAGTACCATCGATGACGTGAGGAGCTGTAGACATATGAAAAGCACGAAAAGTATAGTAAATAGGAAAGTTGTTTGAAAACTTCCACACAAAACTGCACTGTACAGAAATGAATAACACACTAATGTACATCAGTACTAATGCAAGATGAATTAAGCATAGTAATTTTTTAGGTAAAGCTCGTTTCAAAGCTTATCGAGAGGATTTCCTTCTTAATCAATAAGTTCATAGGTTCCTTTCTGCAAAACATGTTTTACAAGATAGGGCCCGTGCCACATAGGTTCGAACTTGCCTACCCCCATCTTATCATTATCTTGGTTGTATAGCAGGATCAAATCACCCTCATAGAAAGCGTGAGGGGAGACCGACAGGTTGAAATGGGATTTGACCTCTTTCTTTTGTGATTTGATGACCAAGGTAGAGAGACGACGAGTCTCATCCAGTCCTTCAAATACAAGAGGCATTCCTCTTGAGGTGATGTTTCAGGGAGGAGTTCAACAGTTAACCTAAGTGAAGGAATGTCACATTCGATTGGCAATGTTTCTTCCAGACCATAAACCAACTAGAATGGTGTGAAACCAGTGGTGTCTTTGGTTGAAGTTTTGTAGGCCCACAAAGCTTAAAAAAGCATGAGATGCCAATTGGACTTGTGCATCCTAATAGTACGCTGAAGCATGGTGACCAAAACTTTGTGCACGACTTCAACTTAGCCATTGGCGTGAGGGTAATATGGGGTTGAGCCATCGTGGCACAAGCCCAATACAGATGTCAGTTCTACCATCATGCAATATCTTAAGTGGGAGCCATGATCTGTGATAATGGCTTGGGGTACATCGAACCTTGAAATAACATGGTTAAAAAGGAATTGAGCTATCGCCTTACCATCTGCTGAATATTTAGGCATTGCTTCGACCCATTTGGTGAAGTAATCCACAGCAACAATAATGTAGCCATGCCCCTCGACTGAATGAGGGTTACATTTCATATAATCGATGCCCCATTTGGAAAAGGGACCAACGGTAATGACAGGGTGTAGGTGAGTAGGTGGGGCGCGCATATTACGTTGGTAAATTTGGCATTTGTGACACTTGCGGAAAACAAGAATGCAGTATTTGAAGATGGACAACCAGAAATAACTAGCGTGAAGGATTTTTTGTGTTGTAGCATAACCAAACATATTACCACCACATGCCCCGGAGTGGCAATCATTGAGAACTCTTTCAGCTTCCTCAATCATGAGGCATTGGCAAAGAACAAAATCAACACCGACACGGTATAAAGTATCACCAATAATGAGATAGGGTTGGGAGTGATGTTGAATCCTTTGATGATCGTATTTAGTCAATGCGGACCGAAACATGGAGGTTTGGAGATATGCAATGATATCACCATACCATGAATAAAGGGTTCTAATAAGAAAAAGGGTCTCGTCTGGGAGTTGTTCATCTACATCAACAAGGAGAGATTTGGAGGGAAGGACACAAATCAATTCTGCAAAAACAAATGACTTCTTAGATTTAGTTGTATTGAAGACCAAATCGAATTCTTGCAGGATAACAAGCCATTTAGAATATTTTGCACCCAGCAACAGACTAGTCAGCATGTAGGTCATAGGTTTTCATTTAGAAATCACTATAGTCGTTCGCAAGAGAATATAAAACTGAAAACATTGAACATCCTTGACGGTGGCCAAAGCTAACTTCTCGACATGTGCATAATGTGTTTTAGTGTCGAGGAGATTCTGACTCAGGTAGTAGATGACTCTGGTAGATGCAACAAAGGAGCATTTATGAGGACATCCTTAAGATCATAGAAAGATTTTTGGGCTATCTCATCCCATGCAAAGGGTGTTCCTTGTTTGAGCAACTGGGTAAATCTCGTAGCTAGCCTGACCTAGTTGGGTATAAAATGAAAAATAAATTTGGCCTTTCTGTGGAGGCCCTGGAGTTGGTGCAGTGAAGATGGAGGGGGTAAGTTTACAATGGTCTCAACTTTTAGTGGATCCAGGAAAATTCCATCCTTGGAAATGATGAAGACGAGGAGTTGTCATGATTCTATGTAGAAAACACATTTGTACGGATTTAACCGGTTGTTATAGTGTCTGCAGTGTAGAAAAACTACCATAGGTGGTTTGGTTGATCTTGAAGCTTACGAGAATGGGAAGGGAGGTCATCCAAGTAAGGTTGGACAATGTTCTGGATATCATGAAATGCATAGGAAATTGCCCGCTGAAATGTGGCCCCAACATTTTTTAGGCCGAAAGGGAGCTTGTTGTATGTGAATGTACTCCATGGGCAGATAAAGGTTGTCTTCTCTTGATCAACCGGTGTGATATTGATATGTTTGTAACCAGAAAAACTATCCATAAAGGAAAAAATCTCGCTCCCGACAAATTCATCAATGATTTAATCAATTAATGGAGTAGGATAGTTGTCTTTAAGATAGGCACGATTAAGATCTCGATAATCCACCCAAATGCGGATCGTGCCTTATTTTTTTATTCATGGAAAATATTGGACACCCAGTCTATAAGGGGAATGGGATAAATGAATCCAACTTTTAAAAGCTTTTTGACTTTGCCCTTAATAGCAATGGCCTTTATGGGTTACACTAGATGAAGCCATTGGTGAACAGGCTTCGCATCTAGATACATTGATATTTCATGCACCATGATGCTAGGATCAATGCCAAACATTTCTTCGTAAGACGATGCAAACACATCACAAAATTCTTGAAAAAGATGAGTAAATGTCTTGATCTCATCTAGAGAACAAGATACCTAGATATGAATGTGTTCAATGGTACCGGCTTTGGTAGAAATTTCAATCGATATCGTTTGGGTAATATTACCTAGATTTCCTTCCAATCATACTTCAAGAGTAACATTCGGTGGTGGAAATGGAGAAGAGGAATCTTTGAAAGAGGTAGATATGACCGCCAAGTGAGGCAAGAATGAGGAGCGATGATGGGTATCGATCCATGGCGGTTCCTCAAGAGACATGATTTCCATGATAACTTCATTAGTGAGGAAGGTCTCGATTAAGGGATTAGATGATTCCAAAGTACCAAGCCATGGGGACTAAGAATACATAACGAGATAGGTCTTCGAGATATGAGAATTACAATATGCAGAGTTCACAGCCGAAATTATTTCCAAATAATTGAGTTCAGAGGGACTAAGCGGCATGACGTCGCCTCAAGCATCAACTAGATCTGGTGCAGGTATGCCCAAGGATCAAATTTTGCCAAAATCATGTTGACGGAAGAAACATGAGGAGGTGGGAGTGGAAAAATCCCCATTAAGGAAGAATCTTTGAAAAGACCTGCCCCCACACCCTCAAAGGGAGCACCAGAGTGCTTGACATACAGAATGTTGCCATCAAATGAGGAAGAGGCAAAGAAAGATAGTTGATCAATGGTGACAATCCTCCCTTGATGGGGAAACCAATCACACAAAACAAAGAGGAGGCCACGGCATGCATAGCATGAGTCAAAATTCAGATGAGTAGAAAATTATAATTGAGATTGGCATCAACAATATCTACTTTGACTTGCATTGTCTTACCTTCCAGTGTGATGGAAAGGTTGGGCAAAACAATGAAGGGTCACAAATCATGCCCATCAAAAGCTTCCAATGTGTTCAGAGATTGGCTAAGTGCAGGGGAACCAATAGCCTTCCACCACGCAGTTGACATTATGCAGGTAGAAGCACCTTTATCTATGATAGTGCGATGGATGTTCTTTTCATTGATGATTACCTAAATAAGAAAGGAAATTTGATGGGGCAGTCTCAAAACATGGTTCTCTAGATCGAAACAAATCAAATTAGAATCCGTGGGATTGACGCCCCCGATAGTTGACAGCAAAGATTTCCGCTGTGATGGGCAGCTTTGGAATACCTCGAGAGCCGACATAACTGATGGTGCCTAAGCCAAACCTTCAACAATATTGTAATGCTGAGCAGCTCAGGAATTGGGATTGTACAAGGATTTCCTTAGCACACCTCGAGAGGGTGGTCGTAGAGTGGAATTGGGGTTAGGGCACTCGATTTGCAGAGGGCCAAAACTCGAGGTAGAAGAAGAAGATGGAACTTCTTTTTCTTTCCCTGTTGTGGGAGCTGGAGTTTGATAATCCTTCAATAAGGTGGCCACATTAATGGGTGTGCTTGTCATGAACACTTGATATCCAAAGGAAGCAGATCAGGGTTGGTCTACCATTTGAGTCTACTAAGACAAAAAGGGCTCTTTGAGGACAACAGGGGTCCCATTGAGCAATTGACTAACTTTGGATCATCATGGAAAATTCTTAGGATGGTGATCCTCCTCACAAATGAGGCAAGGATACTTAGGTTTCCATTGTGATGATTCATTGACAGACAATTTGGGAGGACCCCATTTCGGGGCATCAGTTTTAGCCTTGCCTTTGCCTTTCTTTTTTACTTTCGATGATTTTTCCACTGTGGTAGACTGTATAGCATGGACCTTTGATGTTTTACCACGTCCTAGAGGGTTTTGATATGAACTGTTAGGAAAAGTATTCGAGATCGAATTCTGTTTGGAAGATGTTTTGGTAGGGGCCTAGGACACTAAATCAATAACTCCATCAACGGGAGGGATAGCGGGTGACTTTGATGTCCTGGGATTGGATGATGGCCACCAAGCATTGGGTAATAATTCGTATAAGGTGCCAAACTGGGAGTAGACCAGGTCCAAGTACTGGGAACAAGCGATGGCTTGTTATTCAGTGACGCATCCACCCATGGCTATATCACGAGAAATTAGGGCTACGAATGATTTGGTAAACCATTTTGTGAGCAACTGATTAGCTATTTTGAACTTGATCAGTCGACGTCTACATCTCCATTCATGGATGTGATTAGAGATGTGTGTCACAGTGTCTTGCTTAAGTGATGTGACCAGATAAGTGCCTGTTTCATAACTAACCGATAGTTGAAAATGCGTGAGGAAGGGCATGGCTAATGAATTGAAGTCATGAAAAGTGCTTCAAGGTAGCTCGATGTACCATTTTGTTGTGGCACCTATCAGGGTTCATTGGAAAAGATGAAGACGAATGGAATTATACACGTATGAATTTGATGAGCACTAGAGGTGATATGTCATCACATGGGCCTGAGGATCTTCTTTAGCTTTCCCATTGAACTTGGGGCAA
Organism: Pinus taeda; assembly: GCA_000404065.3. NCBI lineage: Eukaryota > Viridiplantae > Streptophyta > Pinopsida > Pinales > Pinaceae > Pinus > Pinus taeda. The sequence goes on along the minus strand of APFE030817214.1, from coordinate 4,979 downwards.
TCACTTGGTATCTTCAACGGCACTGGAGGCTAGTTTGGAAAATGAAGAATCAGATTGTTCATGAGAGGTGATACATCTGTTAACTCAACTGTAGACAAAAAGGGTAATTGAGTGTTAAAAGGCATGGGGGATCGATAAGTGGGCCCATAAGGAGGATTCCGTCCCTGTTGGTAAGGATTTTGACCCCATAGTGGGGGATTTTAGCCATATGGTATCTGAGGATGCCGCCATTCTGGGTTACCTTGACCAAAGGGAGGATTCAGACCAAGAATACCTTGAAAATATCCATGCAGAGGTTGCTGATAGGCAACGTATGGGTTAAAAGGTTACTGAACTTGTTGACCTTAGACATGTGGGTATGGGACTTGTTGTCCTGGAACATAGGGTTGTTTGGCATGTTGTCCCTAAACAAGAGGGATTTGTACCTACAATCCTTGGGCATAAGGTTGATATGCTTATTGCCCTTAGACATAGGGGTTCTGTACCTGGCGCCCTTGGCCAACAGGATTCTGAACCTATTGGCCTTGGGTAAGAGGATTCTACACCTGTTGCTGCAGGACTTGACCTCGAACCAGTCTCTAGAAGGGTTGCCCTTGTTGATAGGTATACAAAGGTTGTTGCTGCCCTAGTTGGTTTCGCTGTCCTTGCGGCTGCAAAATTTTTCTGTGGGTTTGGAGGGGTTGGCCCTGCAAGGGTATGGGTTGAGAGGTATGCAAAGCATATTGCATCTATTGTTGCGTGGTTTGTTGCAATTATTGGAAGGACTGACCTTGTGGTTGTTGCGAGTGACCTTGCTACGGGATAATATGGTATTTCTATCGCACAAAATCCCTTTCTGCAACAAAGGTTGCCCTGGTTGTTGCGAAAGTTGTCCTTGCTATTGCAAGGGTACTTGAACAGTGCCCAGGAAATTACCGAATTCAATATGGTCATAGCCAGGCTGAATGTACTACCCAGACATGGTGGTGTAAGGTTGATTAACCAATCCTTGAGAACCATATGGAATGTAAGGATTTTGGTATTGGACCTAAGTCCCATAAGGCTAATAATATTGAGCATTGTTCTATCCAGACAGACCAGCAAGATTCTGAACCTGTTAGTACTAGACATTTCTTGATCCAGTAGGGTTAGCAGGGTTATAAATAATACCATAAGAGGGTTGGTTAGCATGTGAGCTTGTGAGCCACTCACATTGGTGGAACCTAACACCATAGAGACATTCAGATTCTACCCCCCTAGGCAGTGGCACAATCTGGCCACTGACTAACGAGATAGAAGAAATAGCAGAGACAATCTTTGAAACTGTCGATTGTGACTGATGCTTAATTGGGATTGAAGGTACAAGAGTGTTCGGGATGGTGGGTTGCACTAGGACTGAAGTAACAACTGGTTGGGACGTTGTGTTCGTGACGAACGGACCTGACGTAGGTCTGACATCTGACACCCAAACAGAGTTATGGTAGGGTGATGAGGCACTTGGTGTGCCTGAAACTAAGTGCCCTAAAGACACACAACTGGGTGGAAAGCTTGCGGGAATACATTTTGAATAAGGGAAACCCTGAGGATGGAATTGCAGTTGCAATTCTTCTCCCTCAACTCTGTGTGGAATTAAGACTTCGAACTCATCCAGAGAGGTGACTGGAGCATCACCCTGGGGTTCCATGTCTAGAAAGAAATGATGACAGACAACTGAATGTGTACTAGGGAATAGCTCCGAAGGAACACTCGGTTGATTGTACAGACTGTAAGGGTGCTGTGGTGATACCTCAACAATGCCAGATAGAGGGTTTAGAGGATAGATAAACAGTCCAATCTGACCGTTAGTGGCCAACGCGTTCTTTGGAGTTCGAATGGGATTATCCAAAATTTCAAGTCAAGACCAGTAGATGCCCTTGAATCAAATGTAGGTGGAGGGCGAGATGATAATGGTTGAACACTCAAGATAATTGCGAGTTCAAAATTTTGGTCCTCAAATGGCTCTGATAACTCAGGAAGTGGCTCCTCAGACAATCATTCAGATGGAGGAGAGGAAGAGGAAATGGGTGAACCAGATGGTTCAGCCACAATGACCTTGTCTTACATGACCTAAAAATAACTTCAAGGCTTTAAAATGTACTTTTAAGGGAACTCATGATTTGGTCAAAAAATCTAACAGGATGTTTTGGATCATGGGCAATCAATTATTTAAGACGCATAAAATACTGATGTTCTTTTATTTTTAAGAAGTCGAGAAAGAAACAAAGATGACACTATCACTTTTGATTGGAAACAAGCTTGAAAGGACAAGTTCTCGAATGATGTTTTAAGTTTAATGAGTCAAAAAGATCAAATTACTACTCTAGATGATCTATGTAAATACAATTACCAGGCAACCGTGAACTGCAAAATACCTCCTGAAATCTCCTCGAATGTTGTGTTTGATGTATCACATTCACAAGACGGCTAACTCGGCTTCCTAAGGATAAAAGGGTTGAAGCCTAGTGGGGTCTCCCATTATATATGCTAGTACTGGGAGCACAAATCTGTGCTAGCACTTGTCTATTGCCGAAGCTAACGACAGGTGCTAGGTTTACAAACACTAGAACACATCTCTAACTTAGACCTTCTAGATGTGGTCATTAATGTCAAATGTGCCTTTGGTAAATTGAATTCATTTTAGAGTTGATCTTGAGTTAAGTTTCAATTTTCAGGTCTTAGTGATGCTACTTGAAAAACCTAAAATGTAACTAAATGGGACAAGGCCCTTTTAATTTGATGAAATTCTTACACTAGAGAGGGTAGAAACTAATCAATCAAATGTAAACAATAAAGCAACTGAAAACAAAATGATTTTCCATTACTTGAATTTTTGAAAAAATAAACTAAGGAAAATGCATTCCAATTCCTAATTTCTTGACAAGCACTTATCTATTAGTCGTTTCAAAACGAAAAAAATTCTCTTCCTTTCCAAATGTTGATGTAATTCTAGGTTTTTTTAAGAGATGCAAATAATAATGATGCAACATGCTAGAATTTCATATTTTCTCATGAAACAACGAAACAAATTCTCACATACAATCTTTCAATGAATTTTTTTTGAGAGTATGAGCTCTTCAAGCAGATGAAATCATGAAAAGATAAGTTCATTCCGATTGATGAAAAACTAACTTTGCGAAACACAAGCCCAACAATGTAATCTATGCCGGAAAAATACATTCAAACTAGTAAACAAAACTTTTTCAAACTTGTACAAAAAGAGGTCAAAGTCATAAGAGGGACCAAAAACAAATGCAAGGAGCAAACACACCCACAACTAGACTCGATGAGTCCCCAAGCTACTGAATGGACGACTAACTAGATGTCTTAGTGTCGTTGGCCACTCAATGACACGATCAATCAAACAGGAAGATGACAAGCATACAAGCAAGAAAAATCAAACGAATAGTAGCTTTCTAGTCAGGGAGAAAAAAATTAAAAAAACTCACAAGGTTAAAAACACAAGAGCAGAACATGCTGTCCAAGATTGGGGTTTAGCCATAACCTTCACTTGCAGGAATCGGCGCGACTACATAACTGACAACAAGCGCCAGAGGCGGGTCAGCGTGACTTTCCCTCTGCAGTTCACGTTGATCAACGTGACTGTCAACCAATTAAATGTTTTGTTTGAGGAAACTAAGAAAAAATAAATAAAAATTCAAAATAGGGACCAAATCTGCTACTATAATTTTTAGACTTAATCCAGTAAGCAGGAGAAAAGTAACAGAACAAAAGGGAAAACACGAAACTAGAAAAGTTCTCAAAAAATCATGAAATCCAAAAAAAAATATGGGATCTCCCTAGTGGAGTTGCCAATTTGTGGTGAAGTAAAATTATAAGCGCGGACACGAACAAATTCCTCTAGCCCGATAATGGGTCTAGCCATAATAGTTACATTCTATGGAATGTTTCCTTAGGTTAGAATCAATCAAGAGGGCCTGCCTATTGGTCACTTATCCTGTTTGATATTGTCCTCACTTGCTCACTCCAACAATCTCTCGTTTCCTTCTTCAAGCTCCTGAAACAAGTAAACAACAACAACACACAAACATAATAATAGACAAATTGCAATCCAGCCTACTTAATGAGTCAAGAAGCATCGAGACACGAATATGTAAGATCAAAAAACATGTAGGAAATTAATCAATAGTTGCATATATTAATATCAACGAGATATTACAACCATTCGTCTTAACATCGTAGTCTTCCTCTGACAAGACCAGGTTTGCACACACTTCTGCTAGCACTTCATGATGGCTTCAAACAACAATAGTTTAAATACTCTTCCCTTTAGGCTTCACTCCAAACCAAATGCACTTCTCCCTCATACAACTAGATGGTTACAACTAGTAATAGCTTGCTTGTCAAATAGTATACTCACACTCAGCCAAGACTCTAACTATATCACTGCAACCAGTTTCTGCTTGGGAAGAAGGGAGATTTATATAGGAAATATGGATAGGAGATGGATCCTATTCTCATGGGAGGAATTATCCCTTGAGGTAGTTCCATCATTATAGGGGAAATGATCCCAAACTGTCATCCTCGACCCCATCCGGCCAAACCATTTACCAGACTTTTGTTACGAAGCTTCTAGAGATAGAAGATTCAGCTCTAACTTAAAAAACTTTCCATAATAGGACTGACGTGACTGGAACACAGCTCATTTGTACCGATCGACGTTGGGATTAGTGCTAATCTATCCATATCAGTACGGGGGATACAACAACCATTATCACTGGTCTTGTAAATTGGGAAAAACAGAAGTTTCTGGGGAAATGGTACAAAAGGGAAATGATCTGTTCATGAAGAGTGTTACACTGAATTTTGTCACCTTGACTATCTGCAGTTATATGGCCCCATCAATAGCCATATTGTCCTCTTTTTCAAGCCCCATACCTCTGCTCTTCATGTCAAAACTTCAAAGGAGAGAAAATCACTTAAAAACATGTTTATCTCTGGGT
>APFE030817213.1:55565-77949 GCA_000404065.3 Pinus taeda | reverse complement strand
TAAACCTGTTCCACCTGAACCAAAAACAACTAAGAATTTGTACCAAGATCTTCTAATATAATGCCAACAATGCTTACTATAAGTATATGCTCCCCCTGAACCTGTGGCAGATGATCACTGTCAGACCCATATGAGACACCTTTCATCCACTGTTTTTCTTCAAACCAACATATACATGACTGTATCCATATCAACCGGCATATGTACGTGGATACGCTTCATGAAACTCACATACAACCACTTTTCTCTGAAATAGATAAAGTTTTAACCACAAGATGATGCATCAACTACTCCCAGCTTTTGTCTGAGATATTCAAATGTCTCTCTGGGTAGTGGTTTGGTGAATATATCAGCAACCTGTTCTTTGGAGGGAACATACTCCAATTTGACCTTTTGTTCAAGTATTTGTTCACGTAGAAAATGATATTTGATGGGTATGTGCTTGGTCTTAGAATGCATGACTAGATTCTTTGAAATACTGATTGCACTTGTATTATCACATAGAATGGAGATGGGTGGAGTACATGTGATCTGAATGTTTTGCAATGTTTGCATCATCCAAAGAAGTTGTGTGCAGTAGCCACATATTTTTCTTTAGCTGTAGATAATGCAATTGAACTTTGTTTCTTGCTGAACCAAGACACTAATCTGGAACACATATAGAATGCACCACCACTAGTGCTTTTTCTGTCATGCACACTTCTTGCCCAGTCTACATCTGTATATGCATGAAGTGTAAGATCCGTATCCCTTGGATACCATAAACCAAAAGTCTGAGTTCCTTGAAGATATTTGAAGATCCTTTTGACTGCTTGAAGGTGTGATTCCTTTGGCTTTGCTTGGAATCTTCCAACGATTCCCACTGCATGCATGATTTCTAGTCAGGTACCTGTTAGATAAAGCAAACCGCCGATCATGGATCTGTAGGTTGGTTGATGTACTGCTGTTGATTCATCATTTGAGCTGAGACTGCATCCTGTTTCCATGGGGGTACATACTAGTTTAAAATCTTCCATGTTGTATTTTTTTTAAGATCTGCTTGAGATACTTGGTTTGTGATAGAAAAATACCATCTTTATTTTGTTGAATTTGTAGGCCGAGAAAATATGTGAGCTCACCAAGCAGGGACATTTCAAATTCTTGCTGCTCCTGGTATTGAGTAAGGCCTAAGACTATAAAAGGCCTAACAACTTTGGTCATGAAGATTCTGAATGCAGGAGTAAATTTCGGGAAACATATCAAAAGGAGAAAACTTCATTGAGTCCCAAAACATGGAGAAAGAAAGAACCACAAACAGAAAGATGCGGTATAGCCTTGTATGCAAAAAGACAAGAAAATCATTGGTACATCGACAATGGATGGTCGAAACACATGACAAGTGATAAAGAAAAACTTCAATCATACAATGCCTTAGAAAAGGAAAAGAAGGTCTCATTTGGAAATGACACTCCTGCTGTCATAAAAGGTAAAGGTTCTGTTCTCTTAAAAGAAAAGGTTAAAGCTGGGAATGTTATGTATTTTTATGGTCTAAAACATAACCTATTGAGTGTCAGTCAAATGTGTGATCAAGGAAATGAAGTAGTATTTCAATCAAATGGGTGTGTTGTTCGTGAGCTTGATATAGGAGAAACTGTGATCAAAGGCATAAAACTCCAAACAACTTATACATACTCAAGGGAGGACAACAACAATGTTATCTAAGCAAAAATGATGAACACTAGTTATGGCACAGAAGATTGGGGCATCTAAGCTTCCCACAAATAAGGAAAGCATGCAAATTCCAGCTGTTTGTGATCTTCCTAATGTCAACATTCCAGAAAATACAATATGCAAATCATGTCAATTTGGTAAGCAAACTAGAGCACATTTCCCTGAGAAGGAAGGATCAACTAGTAAGCCTCTTGAACTTGTTCATACTGATTTATATGGTCCATAAAGAAAAAGTCACCTTGTGGAGAAGAATACTTTATATTGTTCATTGAATTTTTTTCCAGAATATGTTGGACATGACTTCTAAAACATAAAGATAAAGCATTTGAAAAGTTCAAAGCCTTCAAAGCTTTGGTTGAAAATGAATTAGCTTGCAAAATCAAATGTCTCAGATCTGATCGAGGAGGGGAATTTACTTTTGTGAAGAACATGGAATGAAAAGAGAATTCTCCACCACAAGGACTCCTCAGAAAAATGGAGTGGTAGAAATGATGAACATAACTGTTCAACAAATGGCTCGTGCCATGCTAGATGAGTGTGGAACTCCTAAAACCTTCTGGGGTGAAGCTACATTTGCTGTCGTCACTATCCTCAACAAAGCAAATGTTCGGATAAACAACACTCAAACTCCACATGAACTTTAGTATGGTAAGACTCCTACTGTAAAATACTTCAAAGTTTTTGGAAGCAAATGTTACATCAAAAGGACTGATGAAAAACTTGGCAAGTTTGAACTTAGAGCAGATGAAGGCATTCTCCTTGGCTGCTCTTCCCAAAGTAAAGGATATAAGTGTTATAATAAAAGACTTGGGAAAACTATTGAAAGTATTGACGTTGTGGTTGATGAAGCAAGCAAAAATCCAAAGTAGGTAAAGGCTGAAGAGTGTGAAGAAGATGAGGATTATGCTTCCACATCAAATCAGACTAATTCTGAAGAAGAAGAAACCAATGAAGCACCAGAAGAACATATAATGGCAGAAGAAAAGACTCCATCCAAGTATGTTCAGAAAAATCATCCAAAGACTCAAATTTTGGGATAGAAAGTGGCAGGTGTGCAGATAAGAAGAACTATTACAAAAGCTTCAAGCTATCTAGCATTGCTTTCCTCCATCGAACCTCCAAATGTAAATGAAGCATGCAAAGATGAATGTTGGGTCAAGGCCATGAATGAAGAACTTGAGCAAATTGAAAAGAATAATACTTGAGAATTAGTTCCTTGACCTTATGATAAGAATATCATAGGAACCAAATGGATATTTAAAAACAAGCTGAATCAAAATGATGAAGTTATCAGAAACAAGGACAGACTTGTTTGTAAAGGATATGCTCAACAAGAAGGTATAGATTTTGAAGAAACTTTTGCACCTATTGCTAGACTTGAAGCCATAAGAATGTTCCTTGGTCTTTCTAGCTTTCAGAAATTCAAAGTATACCAAATGGATGTAAAATCTACCTTTCTTAGTGGAGACTTAGAAGAAAAAGTATATATTGAGCAACCAGGTGAATCCGTGTTAGCAAGTCAATAATATTTCATTTCAGATTTTTATACGCCACTTTAGTTAATCAAACTTGCGTGTATACACATATATTTCTAAGGCAACTAGCATATACCCTTCAAACTTATAACTTAGTTAATTCATTATATGTTGATCTTTAATCTATGCATCAGAACCATATAAACAGTAACCAGGTGCAATAAAAACAGAACCGACAATCACACACATGAACACAATATATAAGGTGGAAACCCAATGTGGGTGAAAACCACCTGCTGCAATCGTCTCTATCTTATTTTAATAAGAAACTTCTTTTTACAATTTTTGTATTGGTGCAGTCTTATGCTAGTATGCAGGCTTCTACCTGCAGAAGTTTACGACCTTCTCTCGTTCTCTAGCTTCTCCTGGAAGGGAGCTACAACCCCCTAGCTCTTGTACTAGTTGATGTGTTTACTAGTACGTAGGTGCTGGCCTACAGAAGGTTACAACCTTCTCTTTTCTTCCAAGGACCACGTTTCATAATTTTTTAGACTGGATCCATCAATAACATTAATTAAACATCAAATATATCTGCATCAATCAATATCATTTGCACCAACCAAAACTGAATCAATCAATCAATTCTCAGAATGCCGTAACCAGAATATAGTAACAATATCCAGAAATCAAGCAAGAACCTAGCACACTGCAATAGCAAACAAAAGTAGCTAAAGCATATTTTATTAGGTATACGCTACTTCAATGTGTCGAACTTGCGTACATACGCCGTTTTCTCAAGGCGAACCTGCGTATACGTTGTTTTGATATGCAGAACCAACATGTATACGTGCCTCTACTAAAGTGAACTTGCGTACAGATCTGTAAATGATGATTTGAACTTTACAACAATTCCAGACATCAGTTATACCCAGATCATCATATTTACAGATTACAACATGCGACATTTATTCAGATAAAAGATCAGAACCACACAAAGATACTTCTCTTCAAGCCTTAAGATCTTGACCCATCAATAGAACTTATCCTTCATCAAGCCCTCAGGTTCATCCTTGATTCAGATCCAGTTGTGCACCATAACCCAATAACATGTATTCTAGATATTTCTCTTAATTAGATATTCAATTCATGAGTGCCTTTGCTTAATGATATTCTCCTCCTTTTATAGTCTTAGGCCTTACTCAATACCATGGCCCAAAACCACTTAAATTCAATACCTTGGACCAAATACCTGGGGTCAACACTTCAGACAAGATACATTGGACCAATACCATGGATCAAAATACCATGGACCAAATACTACAAACCAAAACTAAGTTTCCCAACATGTACGTGCCTTTCCTTTTGTGAAAGTGCGTGTGTACACTATACGCGCCTTTTGGTCTGCGAACTCGCTTGTACACGCGGTTTGGTTAATGGGGAACATGCGTATACCTCTTTTTATTCATTCTGTGAGCCTGAACTGTGATCTGTTATCTGTGTGAGTTGCCATCAAGGACAACACTTGTGTCATAGTGCCAAATCTATATCATAATGCCAACACTCAATTGTATTTACTGGTGTACATATGGTAAATCTTATTGTGGATATTTTCCTCTTGGGTGAACAATGATATTTTCCTCTTAGAGAGTCAAGACAGTAGCACTGGTGGATTACTTGAAAGTATTCAACAGTTTGGATCCTCATTAAAATAATAGGTTTGACCTATACCAGTGATACAATTCAACCTTCTAAATAATGATCACATGCTTGGATTGCAGTCCTATGAAGAATAATGATTGAGCATTAATGGACAGTGAACAATAAAGGATATTGAAGGATCTCTGGGAGAGAAGTAAAATACTTTGACATTGAAGTATTAAACAGTGAACTTGGAGGCATGTACAGGTGAAGAAGATCTTGACAGTGAGCATATTGGAGAAAATTGGTTGGAGGAACCATTGTGAAGACACCCTTGAAAAATCATGATGCATTGAAAGCAATCATGAGGTGACTTTGGAGATATTTACTTGGGTAATATGAAGAGAAATGGTGACACCTTCTGAGAAGACAAGGTTGTCACTGATGAAGTAATTTGGAGGAGGCATTGTTGAAGATTGACAGGGCTCGGTGAAGAAGACCTTGGGAGTCGTGAAGTATAACCAAACATACCTTGAAAAAGTGAAGCTATAGGATTGGAGTCCTTGGGGTTGGTGCCTTGGATAAGATAGGGTTGGAGCCCTAGAGGATCGGGGTCCTCAAGAAACTAGATCGGAGTCTGTACCAGAGAAGGGTTGGTTCCCTAGGGGTTGGAGCCTGGGAGATTGAGGACCAGTGTCTTCATCTAGGGTTGGAGCCCTATATACATTGTACTTGATTATTGTGAAATAGAAATTAATAAAATAATTTATTATTATTTTTCATTTTGTGCTCTAAATATAAATGATCTAACTGGTAAAAGTAACAATTGAAAAGAAATACTGATTCACCCCCTCTTAGCATTTCCAACATTCTGCTCCCTTCCAAGCCCCTACTTCTTTACGTAATTCCTAGAGGAATTAACCTCTATTTAATGAGGAAATCCTTCTTCCATAACTGCGTAATCAAAACTTAGGTCTTCAACTAATTGGATGCACCATATGTACAACTTGGAAAATTATACAACTAATAGTACACTATCCCTACACTCTAGTCTCAATTAGGTCTTCCTGTGAACTAACATGCATGATTTATTCTTGAGTGAATCTTTAGTTAGATGTTTTGGCACTGAGGATGCACCGGTGCACCAACTCACTACTAGACCTTTACTAGTTCCTCCAACAATTAGAACTAGTTTAACTGAATATAACTCAATTAGACTAAGTTATCTAATTACAAGTGCAATAAACTCAATCTGGACCCCTAAAATTTAGGGATTACATTTACATGACTCCAAATAGACTTCCAACTCGAAATTCCCAAGTTAACTAAGTCAACTTAACTTATTTTAACTATTACAAGTTGCTATGAGAAAAGAATTACAATTTAATTCTCAATTTAATTCAAGGACAAATTAAATTATAATTTCTAGATGCTATTTTTAACATTTCTTATTTCTATTTTCAACACCTCTTTTCACTGATCGAACAAGTTACCAATCCTAGGTAAAGGATACCTGTTCTTTATTGTGGCATTTTTTTAGTTGCATGTAATCAATGTACAACCACTGTGTGCCATATTGTTTCTTCACAAATAGTGTTGGGACTCCCCAAGATGACACACTTGGTCTAATAAACCCTTTTTCCAACAGTTCCAATTATAATTTCAACAACACCAAATATGGCATGCTCATGTGATATGGAGCTTTTGACACTAGTGTTGATCCTGGAAATAATTCGATTGAGAAACTAATTTCTGTTCTTGGTGGAAACCTTGGCATTCCTTAGGAAATACATCATTGAATTGTCTTAACATTAGATGCTCTTCCATTCTATCACTATCACCTTTTGATTCGCTAGTCACTTAGACCACATATAAGGCACATCCCTTTTAGCTACATATTTTCATTTGTAGCGCTGATATTTGTCTGACATTGATTGGATTTATTATCCTTTCTAGTGTCACTCTCTCTCCTTCATCGCTAAAACATTCTAACATCTTGCTATAACAATTTATTTTGTCTTGTAGGCTGCTACCTAGTCCATGCTGACTAGCACATTGTATGAGCCCAATGAGAACAATTTCAAATTGACAAATGTGGGCATGCCACTGATTAATACTACGCATGATTCCACCATGCTTGCAAATTGTCTTTTGGTTTCAATTGATAGCTAAACCAACCATTATTTTTCATGGGATTTCTTCTACAACACGTAGCTTTCTGTGACCTTCAAACTAACATAATTGAAATTGGAGCCTGGTTCAATCAAAATCAAAATAGGTTGGTTATCGACCATACCTTCCATCTCGATCATTGAAGATTGATGATTGACCTACCTATTGTCTAATGCAACATAGATTCTTGGCACGTTCTAAGCCACATCATTTAATGTCTCTGCTTCTTGCACATTATAGAACCTTGGGCCATTCTGTTATCACTGAGGACAATATTTTTGCATGTGGTTTTCTTCACATGTCCAACTCTATATGGGTCCCCTTATGAATCCATCTTCTCCTTCTCTTATTGGTTTAGAGGACAATCCTCTACTAGAAACAATATATTTTTGTAGGATCTCACCAATGGTAAGTGTGGTGAACATAACATTATTTCCTCTTGGCTAATGTCCTAAATATTTTTTCCCTTTTCCCTTAATAATGAGCCTACATATTTCCTTCCAATCAACTTGGAATTTAGTGTTATGCTTGGAATGTTCATAGAAATACTTTGGGATGGTGTCCTCCAATGTTTTTGGCTCATCGAACTCAATTCTATCCCTGTAAACCTATGGTAGCCCACTAAGGTACCTATGAATATTTAATTTCTCATCCTTAATGTGAGGTACATACCTCAATATCTCTAAGAACCTATTTATGTACTCATCAACTGTAAGTTTCCCCAATTTTTTCTCATGAAACTCTTTATCCTTGATGTCATAGTACCTTTCATGTAGGTACCTATCCCAAAAACATATCTCCAATATCCTCCATGATAGCTATTTATATAATGTATTTGACATTCCTCATGTCTTCCCACCAGATATCAACTTTTCCTTTTAAGTTGAAAATGGATACTCTTGCCTTCATTTTATTAGAGTAGTCCTGTACTTTGAAGTACTTCTTGATTTTTAATAACTATGCTTCTTCCTCTTCAACCTTCTTAACCTCTCCATAAAAGGTAGGAGGATTTTCATTAAATTCCTTCGACATTAAGTTTTTCTCATTCCTCCTCTGTTGGTGATGTATCTTAGTAGAAACACTAAATAATTTCTCATGATTATCTGTTCTTCTCTCTAGAGTATTGAGAGGAGTTCCTCCTCCTAATGCATCTTCACTTTCTTGTTTATGTCTCTTCTTAGATTTTCCACCTTATGCTCTATCAACCTCCAATTCATGATTCCAAAGTCTAGATGAGATCTTCTTGGTTTTATGTTCCTAGGTAGTTGGCACCTAGTTCATGTTGCTTCTCACGTTGCATATATGATAAGCTTTATTGTATTACCACATTTACTTCTGATTGCTTCTCCTAATCTCTAACAATCTTTTCATTTTCATCCTTACAACTTCTTAATTCAACCATTAAAATTCTAAGGGTATCCATCCAATTAGGGGAGTCATCCTTTCTCCCTTTCCCAACTAAGTCTTCTTCCTGACAATGTTGGGATTTATTAGTGCTATATTTCACCATTCTGCTACTCATTCCTTGATTTCATTGTGGTTCCTTGGTGTATTCTTATGTGCTATAATATACACATATATGTTATTTAAATCATATATATATATATATGTATATGTATATGTATATGTATATATCCATCACCTTGGCATGTTTGCAATAATCATGGTAATGTGAAACTTGATGGAACATCCAATATCAAGTTATAATGTCAGTTAGAGAAAAAAATAACATATAAGTAACTTATCATGCCAACATTAAAAATAGTTAACACTTGAAATCAACATGCATATGCATACACAATCAATTATGATTCTAAGTGCCATCCTCTATAATTCATAACAGAGCTTCTAACCTTATCCTTCTATGCCCATTCAAACCTAGTTCTAAAACTTGGTGATCTGATATCACTCTGTATCAAAGCTCCAAATTTAGCTCCAAAGGTCTAGTGTAGAGCCTTTGCTTTGATACAATTCTATATCAAATCTCCAAATTTTATCTCCAAAGGTCTAGTGTAGAGCATTTTCTTCGATAGCACTATATATCAGTTCTCCAAAAGTCTAGTGTAGAGCCTTCGCTTTGATACCATTATGTAACACTCCCGCCCACCCCATTAAAGATTCTTGGGTTGTTGGAGGTGTTAATTTAATATTAAATTGACTTCCATGGTCTGTTATGAAGATGGAGTTACAAAAATCCTTTTTCTTTGAATCTTGCGAAATTATATTTTGATATTACCATAGTATCCATCTTGTCCAAAGATTTTAGACAATATAAATTTCATCTAAATCCAAATCCTAGATAAAAATTTATGTCCATTTGAAGTTTAATCAACTAGATAGCACCACATCAACAAGAACTACCACATGGAACCCAAGTGGCATCCACATAGACATGTATTAGCCTTTCAGAACCTTTGACATGTACATAAGGCCATGGGCTCCACCAAATCAACCCCATCACATTTTGTGACTAATATCCATTATGTTCGATCCACCTCTCCATGTCATCCCAGTCATAGATATTTCTATCATTTCACATGCAATAATACCTAATGGAATCCACTCACTCATACATCATCCCAATGGGGTTCCACTGATGCAAATGTCATATTATTTGCAGGTAATTTCAACTACACGTTATTTAATTCTACTTGGATAGCCCAGGGTCATGCACATGTAATCCTAATGGAGTATCACTCGCATATATCTCATTCTATCCACGAGTAATTTCAACTATGCAACCTTTTAATTCTACTTGGAGAGTTTGGGGCTGTGCACACATTATCTTGGAGGGGTACCACCTGTGCATACACCATCCCTTACATGGGTACTTTCAACTTCATGCCCTACATGTCATCCTGGTGGTGTCCCATCTACGCATACGTCGTCCCATCTGCGGGTATTTTCAACTTCACCTTGTTTTAATTCTACTTGGAGAGATAAGGGCTTCACATATATGATTTCGACCGTGACTCCTTCTAACTACACCCCTTTTTGAATTTCTTTTGAGATCCTATGGTCATTGACCCAAAAAACATATCGGGCCACATTTTTACCAGTTGATGGACAAAGAAGTGACCACTCTGAGCTCTCGTTCTCTGAGCTTAAGGTACAAGGGCCCAAGGATAATAGGTCATTGATGGTGAGTGATTATCATTAATGAGGGAAAGCATGCCAAAACACTAGAAACAAGGTTCCTAAGATAGAAAAGTGTTGGGTGTGGAATCCCCCCCAAGGCAAGTTTTGGGTCTTAAAGCCCAAGTTTTGATTAAGTCCATTGTAAAGAATTTGTGAATTGTGGGCGTGGAGCACAAAGTCGTAATAGAGTCATAGGGTTGTCCACCTTTGTTTTTATAATGTAATGTCAGTTTGAAAGATCTACCCATGGTCCGCAGACCATGGAATTATATAAATAGAGCGAGGCTTTAAGTGTAGAAAGAATCTAAGCATGGATGGATCTAAGAAATTGATGAAGTATTGAGTCAAAGTGTAGAGTTGTGTCTTTGGGTCGTAGAGTAGGAGAAGGCTCTGTAGTTGAGTGTGCAGAGGCCTAGTAGTTTGCAGCTGAGTGCGCGGACCCCTGCAGCTGAGTGTGCAAGGCAAGTCAAGTCTGTAACCATTGGGAGAATTAATAGAAGAGAAGTTTTACCATATTTTTGTGTATCTTTTCCTGTTTTATGCATTGAAGTATATTGGATCTGAATTACAAGTTTATTGTTGATTTTCTGCACAAAATGATATGAATGTGCTGAATAAATAATAATATAAGGCATCTGTTTACGCGAAGATAACAAAATATTATAAGAAGATAAGTAAGATCTCGCGTGTGACTTAGGGAAGTAGTGTAAATCACTGCTCCAGCAGCGTGAAAGCCCACAACCACTGGTCAGGGCTGCACAAAGGCGGATATATTAGGGCATGAAGGCCTCACAGGTTAGGGAAGTGCGTGAAGTAACCTGCGTGAAGGGATTCAAAGTTGGACCAAATCAACCCCTTAGACATCTCAAGGGTGCGGAAACCTGGTTCCAGCACCCCCCCATACTACTTCGGGTGAGACCTCAGTCCGCGCTCCGTGGACTGTTACCGAAAGGGCTAGTAGTACATGGATTTATTTGGCTAATTAACTCTGAACCTGGGTGAGGCCCCAACAAGCCAAAAAATGGTTCCGTTGCCCGCGTATGTCCCCCCACGAAAGGGGAAGGACAAAGTGTGCAAGGACCTCAATGAGAGCAAGAGCTCTCTGCAGACTCCACTCCTCTCGGACTATATCATTTTTGAGGGAATGCATCTCGGACGGGTGCCAAATTTAAAGTTTGAAGATTGGGATCTCACTGACCACAAGAAATTCCCTCACCTAGAGACCCGATAGCTCATGAAGCCAAAGCAGAAAACCACGGTGGGAGATATAGAATTGGAGCCATGCAAGTGGTTATCCGGAGTTGAAAAGGCAGGGTTATTAAACTTGCTCTGGGTGCCGCATTGCCATTGTGCCCCAGTAAAATTATTCATCATCAGGCAGCTGCTCTGCCTGATGCATGGTGGGTGATTTTGGCTGGAGGAGCCCATCCCCATCACGGATCACTTAATCCATCACATTACCCGGCTCCCATGTAAAGGAGAGGACCCCACAGACATTTCAAGAGTAGTGATTTGGCCATCGCCTAGGCCATGAAAAAGAAATACACGCCGAAGAAGAAGAAAAGGGGCTATGCCACATCCAACATCTACAACAAAGCAGTCAAATTTGCGACCCAGATACTGGCAGGTAAGCTCATACGGAAGTGCTACACAGATGAGGTACCTGCGCCGGTGGTGGAACTTGCTGAACAATGTGTAGACAGAGTCCAGTTTAATTGTTCCAAATTCTTGTGCAAAGAGTTCCTGGAGAATTTCCGCGAGGCATAGGAACAAGGAAAAATGTTCCACTATGCATGGCTTCTACTATCCATAGTGCTGGTGGCGGGGGAATTTCCAGAGGACAGCCAATTCCCCACAATTGCAAGGGATCTCTCGAAGGCCGTGAATTATGCTTCACTATGGGCCATAAAGGACGAGAATAGGATCCATGATAAAAAAATATTCTGGGTGTTCATGGAGATGAACGTTAGAATGGGGATTAACCGCAAACCGCGGTTATCACCCACTGTCTACAACAACCTACAAAGTTTTGTAGAATTTAAAGTGGACTTTCATCACAACTACCTCAAGGCGCGCAAGGACCTTGTAAAGAAGTGGAACGAACTGCCGTATATAGCCACCGATGATGTGATCTTTGATGTGCTTGAGACATGGCTGCCGGAGTGGCGCACTCCGAACATCTTTGCACTGGAAAACTCTTCTACACAGAAGAAGAAGGAAGAGGCAAAACTGTGCGTGGCACAGTTGGCGAAAAAGAGACGGAAAGAAGCAGCAACAGGAAAAGGGCAGGAGGCACGGGACACTGTGCAGGCAGTAGTAGAACAGAAAAAGGCTGCAGCAGTAGCAACACAAAAGGCAACAGAGAAGGTGTGTGAGGGCTAGAAGTCACCTTCTCCTGAGCAGGAGAAAGAGATGGAAACAGAGGAAGAAGAGGGCAGCACATACCCACAAACATTGTCAGCACAATTGAAGCGCCAACACCCAAGCGAGCGGATGGGGCTGTGCAAGAAGGTGAAAGCATCCAAGCTGTCGATCGACCCAATCACCCTTACCGAGGGTGATCTTCCTGATATAGGAGAGACGGTGCACGACGTCACCACAGAGGCCCTCCAAAACTTCGCGACGGAGAATCATATTGTGTTGGGGGCCCTCCGAGCATAGATTCAGGAGTTGCAGGTGCGCGCTCTTTAGGCTGGTACTCTCTCGACCAGCCTCACAATTGGGACAACCACAACCGAGGAAATGTTGCATGCTCGTACAACCAACACAATAGTGCTACCAAAAGGGGAACTGGTTACAGCAAATGAGGCCAACCGGTCTACGGTTAGTACTCTAAAGGGGATAGGGATCAACATGGCTGCACTCCCGTGGGAGACACTCTATGTTCTGCAGGATGGGATTACTGCAGAACTGCGGGCTAGGGAGAGCCGCACGTTGTAAGTACTGAGTGAGCAGAAGATCAACATGGAGTAGTTGAGCTTGCAGCGCGATGAGGTCATGTCTCAGAACTGACAGATGTTGCAGGTACTGGAAGAAGCCTGCCAGATGGTCCCTGAGCTGGCCATATTAGTAGAAGCACCAATAGAGGTGCGCATCCAAAGATTAGTGGCAAGGGTGCACGAGGTGTGAGAAGAAATGGCTAAGGTTCAACTAAAGCTGAACCTTCAGATTGCAGAGCTATGGTTGAAGGAGCAACCTTCAACTCCTCTAGAGGTATGGGAAAAGCATGCCAGCGCCATTACATCAGGGCTAGAGGAGATCAGTAGTGCAGTAAGAGACTGCACCAAAATGTTAGAAGAATCATTTGATGTCCTCATAAATCTGCAAGAGGAATTGCACATACAACGCTTGGAAACAGAGGCACGTGAGCTACAAAAACAGTACGACAACGTCAAAGGGACTGCGCAGACAGTGGCCGTCACTTAGAGGCTCGCATGAATGCAATAGGCCAAAGCGCTTAAAGAGTAGGTGGATGTAGCGCGACATAAAGAAGCAGTTTTGAAGATGCAAGGGACGCAGGAACAAATGCAGGGGAGCAGTTCCGACACCGCGGTCTCGTAACAACGAGTACAGGATATTTAATAGGCAGCTGCTCAGTGCGCTGTCGACCTTGCAGCAGTTCGAGCAGAGCTGGGAGGTCTCCATGTGAAGATCTCCGTATCGACAGAGTGACTCAAGGGCGAGTCACGATGTTTGTGTTGGGGGCCTGTTGGGCGTGGAATCCCCCCCAAGGTAGGTTTTTGGGTTTAAACCCAAGTTTTGACTATGTCCATTGTAAAGACTCCATGAATTGTGGGTGCGGAGCGCGAAGTCATAATAGAGTCATAGGGTTGTCTGCCCTTGTTTTTGTAATGTAATGTCGGTTTGAAAGATCTACCCATGGTTCGCGGACCATGGAATTGTATAAATAGAGCAAGGCTCTAAGTGTAGAAAGAATCTAAGCATGGATGGATCTAAGAAATTGATAAAGTATTGAGACAAAGTGTAGAGTTGTGTCTTTGGGTCGTAAAGTAGGAGAAGGCTCTGCAGCTGAGTGCGAAGAGGCCTAGTAGTCCGCAGCTGAGTGCACGAACCCCTGTAGATGAGTGTGTAGGGCAATTCGAGTCTGTAACCGTTGGAAGAATTAATAAAAGAGATTTTTTACCATATTTCTGTGTATCTTTTCCTGTTTTATGCATTGAAGTATATTGGGTTTGAATTACAAGTTTATTGTTTATTTTCTACGTGAACTCATATGAATGTGCTGAATAAATAATATAATATAAGGCATCTGTTTATGTGAAGATAACTAACTGTTATAAGAATGTAAGTAAGATCTTGGGTGTGACCTATGGAAATGTAGTCCAGTAGTGCGAAAGCCCACAACCACTGGTTAGGGCTGTGCGAAGGCGGATATATCAGGGCACGAAGGCCTCACAGGTTAGGGAAGTGCGCGAAGGGATTCACAGTTGGACCACATCAACCCCTCAGACATCTCAAGTGTGCGGAAACCTGGTTCCAACGCCCCCCATACTACTTCGAGTGAGACCTTAGTCTGCGCTACACAGAATGTTGCTGAAAGAGCCAGTAGTACAAGGATTTGTTTGGTTAATTAAATCCAAACCCGGGTCAGGCCCCAACAAGCCAACAAAAAGGGAACAAGGCCCTAACGCCAATTCACACAACACTCACAACTTAACAAGGAAATACACTAGTTACTTAGACCATCATGGTATACTATTACATTCATTTAGATAATCATAATCAAGAATTGAATAAGATCACATTTAATCATAAATCATTCATAACATAATGCTGAACAACATAATCTAAATTTTGTTGGAAATACTAAGAATGGGGGTGAATCAATATTTTTTTCAATTGTTATGTTATGCTAGTTAATATTTTTATCACAAATTAAACCATAACAAAAGAAATATTTTTATTATTATTTATTGTTCATGAATATAGTGAGGACTCCAATTCTGTAACAACAAATCACAAGCTCCAACTTGTAGAACAAAATATCTGACTCTTTCAAGGCTTCAACCTTGAACAAATCCAAGCACCAACTTGGTTAAAAATGAGGACTTCAATCCTCTTAACAAATATAGGATTCAAGTTGGTCTTTATGATGAAAATTTGGTAGCTTAGGGATGAGTTTCTAAAAATAGAAAGTCTTAAAATAGAATTTATAAAAATAGAAAAACTAAAAATAGAAAGTATCAAGTATGATTTTCCAAAATAGTAAATCACATTGCATTAATTGTTAACCAAGTATTGTTGATGGAAAATCCCTTCTGACCATCAATCAATCCTAATAGTTCAACTCTGACTTAATTATCATCATCATCATCATCATCATCATTATTATTATTATTGTTATTATTATTCTTATGATATTATTATATTATTATTAAAAATAAATTCAAGTCTCTCAATAATGTTCTCTTACACTCTCATTAATTCTCTTACACTATCTTACTCCCATTAAAAGACTTGTCATAAAATATTCCTCTTACGCATGTCATAAAAATTCCTCGTACAAGACATGCCATGCAATATTTCTCTTACACACGCATTAAATGCATGTCATAAAACATTCCACTTACCCTCTCATCTAAGGCATGTGTTGCATCTCCATAATAGAATTTGAAATGTCTCTCTTTAATGGCATGAATTACTCTTCCCTAAATGGTAAATGTAACTCCTCAAGGCATGCGTATTTCTCCTCCTTTATGTCAATAATTCATTGCTCCCTCTATATATATGTGTCACATATCATCTCACCTCACTTAATTGTGTATTGTGAATTTGAACTTGAGAGAGTTGGAGAGACTTGAAGGAAATTGTGTGTGACAGAGAGAGACTTGGAGAGTAAGAGAAGGACTTGGTGAGCTAAGGTTGATTATGTGTTTGCTTCAATTTTTTCAACCAGAGATCTTCATGCTACAACTTATTCAGATTTGGGTGAACTTTTTCATTCTATAGATCTCTCATTGTACTTTGTATCTCTGCTGAACAATTGACATGTAATAGAAGAAGAATCTGGTTGGGTTTTTCCCATGTGGGTTTTCCCTGGGTCATTGGACCTAAATTATTTGTGTCTCATTGTGTTCTTGGATGTCTGCTATAATGCATATGGTTTATATGGTTTATGTTCTATCTACAATTGCTTAACTAATATTGCAATATAATTTTTTTTTGTAATAAGTGATTGTTATAGCATAGAACATTAGAATTTGAACATGGTATCAAAGCTTTGGTGAAGACATGCTCCATTTGCAGTTCTTTTTATGCTGAAATATCTCTTACTACCCGCTCCATTTGCAACTCTCTTTTTGCTGAAATATCTCTTGCTGTTTTCTCCATTTGCAACTCTATTTCTGCTGAAATATCTCTTTCTATCCCTTCTACTTACACTCATTTTTCTGCTGAAATATCCGTTCTCATTTGCTGCGGAAATATCACTTGTTGCCCCTTCTTTCTTATTGCTGAAACCATATTTTGTAGAAATTAATGTGTAGATTCAATACTACTCATGAAATTTGCTAAATCACAAGAATTGAATCTACTCTACTAATTTGCGGAAGTTAATTCACCATCTAGAACATGAATCATAGACATGCAAAAGGAAACATCACATGTGCACAAAGATTTATCTAGGGGAAACAACTGCTCAAAACCCCTTACTATCTATATTGCATTAATAAGAGAATATAGATTAAATACATATGATTTCTCAAGCGTGAGAACACCCTATGAGTGTATAGTCTATCCCTCTATCTGACTAATTGACTCTGGCCAACACTTAGCCAATTTTCAAGCCCTCCAAGATCCTATTTCCTTGCATTGTTCCCTTGGTAAATTGGCCCCTATTATTTAGGATTTTTCCACTATTGAATTGTGCAATTCCCTAGGGTCCTTCCTTTGACTACATGCACCAATTGCACACATTGGAATATACTAAAACTAATAGCAAACTACCTTGGAATCTCCATCTCAACTGGGTAACTCAAATTCTCTGTATGTAACAATTATTTTGGGCTGATTGATCACTGAGTGTTCTTATGACAGTTAGAACTAGTTAAACTGACAATAACTCAAATTAACTGAAATAGATTTCTACAAATTAGAAATCAAACATACTGAACTGAACTCAAGCTTCCCTAAATCGAATTAACTGAGTTAACTGAGTGATAAGGGCCATGTCACATTAGTTAACTACCTGCAAGATTTCTATTGAAATAGAAATTTGAATTTTCTCTAGTTAGACCAAGGCAAAGTCAAATTGAGATTTTCTTGTTGCATTTTCAACATATTTGATGCTTCTTCCTTGTTGCTGAAATATTATTTGTTGCTCCTTACTTGCTGCTAAAATAAGAATATATTATTTGTTGTGCTATTTGCTACTGAAAGTAGAACCAAAATCAGAGTACTTTCTTGTTTATGCTCTTTCTAGTTCCTCTCATACAGATTCTTGTGACAACATGTTGGTTGATAGTGGTGCTTCAAGGCACTTTACTAGTTATAGAGAAGTTCACTCAAATATGGTTGAGAGGGAGACAAATCTAAAAATTATACTTGGAGATAATTCTACATATCCAATAAAGGAATCTGGTTATGTTTCTTTTTATTTGAATCAAGAAGTTTTGTATGTACCTGGTTTAAAATTAAGGTGTTGCATGTGTTTTATAATTACGGTTATGGTATTTGTTGATGCATGTAAACGTAAATAATAGTTTTACTACTATTTATGCATGTGCAAGAAAGTGTGCCTTGAAAAAAAGTATAATGCATATAAGGTTATGAAAGAATAATTGATAAAATTTGAATGCTGAATATAGATTAATTTTTATTCTCTCACATTATACGAGAAATGACATAATATTATGGGTTTTGGTAATTTTAATATTAGAGTTTACTGACAATAGTGGTTGCAGTTAAGGATCATGAATTTTACAAAAGATGGAATGATAGTTTTCTAAACTAACCTCTCTTGCAGTGAATACAGATGGATTATAACTAATATCATTGTTGGAAATGAAGTCAATATGTATAATTATTATTACATACCCTCACTCTGGGATCATGATTTGAAGATATTTATAAAATCAATGGAATACCTATCCATTCATTGATTCATGATATGTAATCATCAATATAAACCGTGGCACCAATTTTTCACTCATCTTCACTATTAAGCATTACTTCATGTGAGAAACATGGTTTCCAAAACATCTGAGATTAGAGTGGATCATGATGGATTTTTCCAAGTGGCGTTCAAGAATATGCATTTATTCTGCCAATGACATATATTTGATGGACACCAATAACTTATAAAGGCCGTATCAAGAGGGATCTAACAACTTCCTTCAATTCCTATTAAAAAAAATAAGTATTTTCAAGTCTTTTGTTGTTTATTTGTGTCACTGCTCTTTTTTAGATTTATCTTTATAGATCATTGATTATTCTTCCTGCATGAGTATTTGAATGATTCTTTCACTAACTTCTTGATGAGGATACGATCAAGAAAACTAGATCATGAAGATCATCAGGGTGTAGAATAGTGCAGGAAGAGTAAACTCCAAAAGGAAGCCGATGCAATGATAATAAAAGAGTCACTCTCACATCTAAAAAAGAAATAAAGACCTACCTTATCACCATATATACTTTCATTATGTTTATTTACTTTGCTATTATTTCTCTTTCTCTTGTTCTGGGATCAACAGGTACATTTGATAAATGTGAGAACCAAGTCCTCTGAATTGAGATTGAGGAAGATTTTGAGCCATCCCATGATTTATGTGGCACATGAAAGGGACAAGAGCTCAAGAATTTTGCAAGGAAGATGGAGTCAAGAAAAATAAAATCTTACCATATAAACAAAAAAAATGGGCACTTAATGATCTTTGATTTCCGTTTCTACTTTCATGTGCAAAATGAAAATAGTACCAAGCTAAAAGCTTTAGGTAAGAAAGGTATGATTGTTGGTTACTATGAAAATTATAAATATTATAGAATATATGTACCTAGATAAATAAAAATATATTTTAGCAGAGATATAACATTTGATGAATATGCAACTCTTTGAAAATCCACAAACACTCCTCATCCTCCTCATGTTGAAAGTCAGGATGATGCCTTGGATACACAAGAATCTCTCGAGCTTGAGCTTGATCTTGCTGATGAACTCATGGATCCTTATGCATGTGCCAGAAAAATATGATTACAAATTTGTGACACTTTACATGATGCTGATAGATATGCTTCTCCCCGAGAAACCTTCAGAGGAAGCAGGAAATCATGTCGATTCCAAGGATATGTTGCAGTCATGGGAAAATTTATTCAAGCTGAACATGCAGTTTTGAAGAAGCAATGAAAGATCAAATGTGGAAATATGAAATGATTGCATAATATGAGTCCATCATTCATAATGATGTATGGGACGTGGTTTCAAGACCACAAGTTAAATCTTATGTGTCTTCTAAATGGCTATATAAATTAAACATGGTGCTGATGGAAGTATTGAAAAATATAAAGCTAGATTTGTGGCTAGAGATTTCTTTTAGAAAGAGGGAATAGACTATGATGGAATATTTGCACCTTATTCCCGTTATACAACCATCCGATATAGTGTGGCTTTATTATACTCTTGACCTGTGAGAAATCCAAAATATGAGAAATATAGGTCAAAACAAAAAATTATCACATGAAATGAGACAAGCTGCAAGATATTTTATTATTTAGAAGCAAATTACAATGTTCACTTGCCTCTTCGAAGGGGAAACCTCCAACAAAGCAGAGCTCAATTACAATAAGAATCAATGATCTTTCTCTTACTAACTAAGACTATTTATAGGTTCATGACATCCAAAACCCTAACTACAAGTGGTCCCTTGCATAACATGAGTTAACTACTTTATTTATTAACTATGGCCCATTTACAAATAAGTGTGGTCCCTTTTGTATAAAGCAGGTCAACCACTTACAATTATTATTAATGCAGGTTTTATTGACTCTTTAACTAACTACAAATCTGACTCGGCCCCTTGGACTTTTTACATAAATAAAGTGGGTTATGGTTGGACCCTAGCATGCTCTAGATGCTAGCCAAGGATAGTCTCTTCACCAAATGGATGTTAAGACTATTCTTTTGCATGGATTCCTCAAGAAAGAAGTATTTATGGAGCAACTACAAGGATTTGAAGCACGTGTCTGGAAAAAACATGCATGCAGACTAAAGAAAGCCCTTTATGGCTTGAAGCAAGCTCCAAGAGCTTTGTATGCCCTCATTGATAACTTCTTAACGAAGTTTGGTTTTACTAGAAGTAATTTTGATCCAAATATTTACTTCAAGTCAGTCCAAGGTATGCTTTTTGATTTTGGTATTATATGTTGATGATTTATTTATGACCGTTGGTGAATCTCTTATCCTCCAGTGTAAGAGGGAGTTAGCTGCTGAATTTGAAATGAAAGATCTTCATTTGATGCACTACTTTCTAGGTCTTGAAGTATGGAAAAAAAAAAACCTGGTGAAATTTTTCTTTCTCAAGGAAAATATGTTGTCAAGCTGTTAGAAATATTTGGGCTGATAGAATGTAAATTCATGAATACTCTAATGGAGATGAGATTCAAGAAGTTATGTGGTAAAGTTGTAGATCCTGATTTGGAAAATCCTTCTAAGTATCGACATGTTCTTAGTGAACACTAGACCGAACATATGTTTTGCAGTCAATAGTATGAGCAAATATACAATTAAGCCATCACATGCACATTGAATTGCTGCAAAGTGTGTGTTGAGATACCTGCATGGGACCACCAATCTTGGATTGGGATATACTCCTAAAAATGTAAGACTTTATGGATATACTGATGTTGATTGGGATGACAACTTTGTTGATAGAAAGAAAACTTACTGGTGTTTCTTTAGCTTGGGTTATTCCATGATGTCTTGGATGAGAAAAAAGTAGAAGCATGTTGCATTGAGTACATCTCAAGCTGAGTACATTGCTGCTAGCATGGCTAGCTCTGAGGCAATTTGGATGAGAAATATTTTTGGGGAACTATTTGAGCAAGTTCTAGAAAACATAGTTATATATTATGACAATAAGAGTGGGATTCGTCTTGTAGAAAATCCCATGTTCCATGAAAATTCCAAGCAAATTGAGATCAAATACCACTATATCTAGGATATGGTGCATATAGGAGCAATGAGGCTCCATCATATTGCGACTAATGATCAGATAACTACGTTCTTACCAAGCCTTTACCGAAAGGAAAGTACTTGGTTTTTAGAGAGAAACTTGGACTTATGGTCATGACCCTTCTGGGAAGTGGTCATAGCTAATCGAGAACAATGAGCTACCTTTCCCCCCTGCCAGAGCTCACTGGATTAGGGAATGATGCCAGAAAGCTCCTAAGGATGAGGGACCTCTTGTGTAGTGCGTGCCACAATAGTAGGCCTCAATATTTACCTGACCCACAGTCTAGGATTTTGGAAGAGCCACATATATGGCTAATAGGTGTAGTGAGACTTATTTTTGTGACTTATCTCAGATGCATGTGTTCCACCAATTAACATTTAATGAAACTTGTATGTGTGAGATCCTTGTCATGTGTTAACAAGTGGACCCCCAAAGAAAATATGAGACTTACTTGTGCGAGATCCTTTTCATGTGTTGACAAGTGGATCCACCCAAGTAGATATGAGACTTGGTTGTGCGAGATCCTTGTCATGTTTACAAGTGTACCTCCTTAAGTAGAGATGAGGCTTGATTGTGTGATATCTTTGTCATATGTTGGCAAGTGGAAATCTTCCCAAGTGAATATAGGGCGATAGATTAATCTCTCCTATTTTATGTGGATATAGGGTGGTAGCTAGAGCTCCCCTATGATGATTCTTCTTCATTAGAGTGACACATTATTGTTCCAGAAGATACCGAGCAGAGATGAACAAAGATGAGTAGATAAATTAGAGATATTTTGTTGTGGAAGGAAATTCCTCCCTAGTTGAGAGGAAGTGTTGAAAATTTGGCACATAAGGGATGAATTTATAAAAATAGAAAGTCTAAAAATATAATTTCTAAAAGTAGAAAGTCTAAAAATATAGTCTCAAGTTTGACTTTCCAAAAATAGTAAATCACGTTTCATTAATTGGCAATCTAAGTCACCTGACACGGGGATTCGAGATTCGTAGGATTCGAGATTCGTGGTGTCGGATTCGGACACGTTGACCCCCCGGAACAGGACACGTAGGATTCATTATATAT
>APFE030817213.1:37989-55545 GCA_000404065.3 Pinus taeda | reverse complement strand
TAAATACGAGTTCCATACCCTAATACATGACAAAATTCAATAGAAACATTGCAATCCCCCAATCCTAAAATCCTGAAAAACTAATAAGTCTGCTGGATTTGAATGAAATCTAAAATTCTACTTTCTCCATATGAAATCCAATGAGGCCAGAACCACTCTCAAACATCCTGAGTCATTTCATGGTAATGTTAAAAATTTAAGTAAAAGGATGAAAATGAAGATTAAGGAGAATGTCAATTTTATTTTAAGAATTTAACATTACCATGAATAGCATATCAATACACGGGCCTAGACTTGATCATTAAGCTGCCAAAACGCTTGCCAAATGAAAATATGCGTGGCTGTAATGACCAAATGCGGCCTTTTCATACCCACGCAGGTCACTTTTGCCACCTAACGAGTCCTGGAAAACATGACATGCTGCCAAAATCGTGACACGCAGTTGGATTTGAGGTGTCAAAATAGGACACGACGTGTCATGGTTTTTGGACATGAATCTCGAGAGAATCGTGTCAGACATGATGGATTCGAGATTCGTGGGGCCTATAGGACGATTCCGGTTTCATAGTTGGCAATCAAGTATTGTTGATGGAAAATCCCTTCTGATCATCAATCAATAATAATAGTTCATTTTCAACTTAATCATCATTATTATCATTAGTATTATTAGGATTATTCTTATGATACTATTATATTATTATGAAAAAGAAATTCAAGTCTCTCAATCATGGTTCTCAATAATGTTCTCTTACACCCTCATTAATGCTCTTACACTCTCTTACTCCCATTAAAAGACTTGTCATAAGCTATTCCTCTTATGCATGTCATAAAAATTTCCTCTTACAAGACATGACATGCAAGATTTCTCTTACACACTCATTAAAGGCATGTCATAAAATATTCCTCTCACCCTCTCATCTAAGGCGCATATTGCCTCTCCCTAATAGAATTCAAATTGTCTCTCCTTAATGGCATGAGTTACTCTTCCCTAAATGGTAAATGTAACTCCTCCTCAAGGCATGCGTATTGCTCCCCCTTTATGTCAATAATTCATTGATCCTCCTATATATATGTGTCTCATATCTTCGCACCTAATTACTTGTGTATTGTGAATTCAAACTTGAGAGAGTTGGAGAGACTTGAAGGAGATTGTGAGAGAGAGAGACTTGGAGAAAAAGAGTAGAACTTGGTGAGCAAGGGTTGATTATGTGTTTTATTCAATTTTTGCTACTAGTGATATTCATGCTACAACTTGTTCATATTTTGGTGAACTTTCTCATTCTCTTGATCTCTCATTGTACTTTGTATCTCTGTTGAACTATTGATATCTAAAAGAAGAAGAATCTGGTTGGGTTTTTCCCTTGTGGGTTTTCCCCTGTTCATTGGAGCTAAATTATTTGTCTCATTGAGTTCTTGGATATATTCTATTGTGCATATGGTTTATGTTCTATCTACAATTTCTTAACTAATATTGCAACATAATTCTTTTTGTTGTTGTAATAAGTGATTTTTACAGCATAAAACATCAGAATTTCAACATGGTATCAAAGCTTTGGTGAAAACAAGCTCAAGAATACAAGCTCCATTTGTGGTTATCTTTTTGCTGAAATATCTCATACTGTCCACTCCATTTGCAGCTCTCTTTATGCTGAAATATCTTTTGTTTTCCGCTCCATTTGCAGCTCTCTTTCTGCTGAAATATCTCTTGCTATCCCTTCTACTTGTAGCTCATTTTTCTGCTGAAATATCCCTTCTCATTTTCTGTTGAAATATCACTTGTTTCCCCTTCTTTCTTACTTCTGAAATATTATTTTCTACTCCTTCCTTTCTATTGAAATCTTATTTGTTTCTCCTTACTTGTTGCTGAAATAAGAAGATTTTATTTGTTGTCCTATTTTCTACTGAAAGTAGAACCAAAATCAGAGTACTTTCTTGTTTGTGCTCTTTCTAGTTCCTCTCATGTAAATTCTTGTGACAACTGGTTGGTTGATAGTGGTGCTTCAAGGCACTTTACTAGTTATAAAGAATTTCTCTCAAATTTGGTTGAGAGGGAGACAAATCTGAAAATTATGCTTGGAGATAATTCTATATATCCTATAAAGGGATCTGGATCTGTTTCTTTTTATTTGGATCAAGAAGTTTTGTATGTACCTAGTTTAAAATTAAGTTGTTACATGTGTTTGATTATTATGGTTTTGGTATTTTTTGATGCATGTAAAAGTAAAAAATAGTTTTACTTCTGGTTATGCATGTGTAAGAAAGAGTTGTCTTGAAAAGAAGTATAATACATAGAAGGTTATGAAAGAATAATTGATAGAAATTGAATGTTAAAGATAGACTGATTTTGATTTTCTCACATTACATGAGAACTTACATAATCTTATGGGTTTTTGTAATTTTAATATTAAAGTTTACTGAAAATAGTGGTTGTAGGTAAGGATCATGAATTTTGCAGAATATGGAATGATAGTTTTCTAAACTAACCTTTTTTGCAGTGAAAAAAGATGAATTATAACTAATATCATTGTAGACAATGAAGCCAATATTTATAATTATTATTACATGCCCTCACTCTGGGATCATGATTTGAAGATATTTATAAAATCAATGGAAGACATATCCATGCATTGATTCATGATATGTAATCATCAATATAAACTGTGGCACTAAAAGTTCACTCATCTTTACTATTAAGAATTACTTCATGTGAGAAAGATGTTTTTCAAAATACCTGAGATTAGAGTGGACCATGATGGGGTTTTCTAAGTGGTGTTCAAGAAGATGCATTTCATCTGCCAATGACATATGTATGATGGACAACGGTAACTTATAGAGGACAGATCAAGAGGGAGCTAACAAATTCTTCAATCCCCATTAAAAAAAGTATTTTCAAGTCTTATGTTGTTTATTGTGCCACTGATCTTGTTTGGATTTGTATTTATAGATCATATATTATTATTCCCACATGAGTATTTGAATGATTCCTTCACTAACTTCTTGATGAGGATGTAATCAAGAAAACTAGATGCTGAAGATCATCAGGGTGTAGAGTAGTGTAGGAAGAGTAAAATCCAAGAGGAAGTGGTGCAAGGATACTGAAATATCCACTCTCACATCTAGAAAAGAAATAAAGATATTCCTTATCACTGTCTATACTTTCATTATGTTTATTTACTTTTCTATTATAGCTCTAGCTCTTGCTCTGGGATCAATAGGTAAATTTGATGAATGTGCAAACCAATTCCTTTGAATTGAGATTGAGGAAGATGTTGAGCCATCCCAAAATTTAAGTGGAACATGAAATGGACAAGAGCTCAAGACTTCTGCAAGGATGCTAGAATCAAGAAAAAGTCCACCGTACCATATAACCCAGAATAACATGGGAACTTAAGGATCTTTTACTGCCCTATCTACTTTCATGTGTTAAAGGAAAAGAGTACCAAGCTAGAAGCTTCAAGTAAGAAAGGTATGATTATTGGTTATTATGAAAATTCTAAAGCTTATATAATATATGTACTTGGAAAAAGAAATATAGAGTTTAGAAAAGATATAAAATTTGATGAAGATGAAACTCTTTTAAAAACCATAGACACCCCTCCTCCTGCTAATGTTGAAAGATAAGATGATGCCTTGTATACACAAGAAGGCCTTGAGCCTAAGCTTGATCTTGCTGATGAACCCATGGATTCCATGAACTCCTTGGATCCTTCTCCATGTGCTAGAAAGAGACGATTATGGCTTCATGACACTTTACATGATGTTAATAGACATGATACTCCTCGAGGAATCCTCAAAGGAAGCAAGAAACCATGTTGGTTCCAAGGATATGTTGTAGCCATGAACAACATTATTCAGGATGAACATGCACTTTTGAAGAAGTAGTGAAAGATAAAGTGTGGAAAGATGCAATGGCAGAAGAATATAAGTCCATCGTTGATAATGATGTATGGGAAGTGGCTCCATGACCACAAGATACATATGTTGTGTCTTCTAAATGAATGTATACAATTAAACATGATGCTGATGGTTGTATTGAAAACTATAAAGCTAGATTTGTGGCCAGAGGTTTCTTTAAGAAAGAGGGAATATACTATGATGAAATATTTGCACCTATTTCTTGTTATACAACCATCTGGTCTATTATGGCTCTAACTACTAGCCAAGGATGGTATCTTCACCAAATGGATGTGAATACTACTTTTCTGCATGACTTCCTTAAGGAAGAAGTAATTGTGAGCAACCACAAGGCTTTGAAGTACATGACCGGAAAAATCATGTGTGAAAGTAGAAGAAATCCCTCTATGATTTGAATCAAGCCGCAACAACTTGGTATGCCCACATTGATAGCTTCTTGACGAAGATTAGTTTTACCATAATTAATTATGATCCAAATATTTACTTCAAGACAATCCAAGGTATGCCTTTTGATTTTGGTATTATATGTTGATGATTTATTTATGACTGATGGTGATCCTATTATCCTCCAGTGTAAGAGGGAGGTAAATTTTGAATTTAAAATGAAATATCTTCATTTGATGCACTACTTTCTAGGTCTTGAAGTATGGAGAAAAAAAAATTGGTGATATTTTCCTTTATCAAGGAAAATATGTTGTCAAGTTGCTAGAAATATTTGGTGTGACAGAATGTAAATGCATGAATACTCTATTGGAGATGAACTTCAAGAAGTTGTGTGGTAAAGATGTAGGTCCTAATTTTGCAAATCCTTCTAAGTATTACCAATTGATTGGGGCATTGATGTTCTTAGTAAACACTAGACCAGGCATATGTTTTATGGTTAATACTCATAGATAATATAGGATTAAGCCATCACATGCACACTGGACTATTACAAAGCATGTGTTGAGATACTTGCATGGAACCATCAACCTTGGATTGAGATATAAATCAAAAAATGTAAGAATTCATGGGTATATTGATGTTGATTGGGATGGTAACTCTACTGATAGAAAGAGCACTTAGATGTTTCTTTAGCTTGGGATCTGCCACGATCTTGTAGATGAGCAGACACCAGAAGTTTGGTGCACTGAGTAAAACAGAACTTAGTATATTTTTGCTAGCATGGCTAGTTGTGAGGTAGTTTGGATGAGAAATATTTTTGGGGAACTATTTGAGCAAGTTCTAGACACAACAATTATATATTGTGACAATAAGAGTGGGACTCGTCTTACAGAAAATCCCGTGTTCCATGAAAAGTCAAAGCACATTGAGATCAAATATCACTATATCTGGGATATGGTGCAAAGAGCAACAATGAGGTTCCATCATATTATGACTGATGCTAATATAGATGACATTCTTACCAAGCCTTTACTGAAAGGAAAATTCATTTTTTTTAGAGAGTAACTTGTACTTATGGTCATGGCCCTTTCAGGAATCGGTCACAATTGATCGAGAACAATAGGCTGCCTTTTGTTGAAAAATATAGGGCATAGGGATTATGTGATTTCTCTTGAATGATAACTTCTTGTGATGAAACTTTTCTTAGTCTTTTATTAGCTTATTTCTTTATCTTGATTATGTTAATTTCTTCTATCATAAAAAAACTACCAAATCATAAATAAGCATGAGACAAGGGACACAAAATGCAGGCTATCAGCTAGGGCCAAAACCTCTCCAACTTGAGAGAAAAACCCAAATGAATTTTTCTTCTTATAGAATATTAAAGAGATGAATTCCAAGACCAACAACGTTGACCTATTAACCTCTCCAAGGCCAAGTTAGAAGGCTTATTTGAGTGATTTCTTCTTCCTTGAGTCAACATTAGTCAAAATGCTTGCATCTCCTTAGATTTCAGACATCCTTCAAATTTCGGCCTATTGGTTCAGATATACAATTATTGGACTCTTCAGAAACCCTAGTTGCAACATGTGTGAGGGACCAACACCAAGTTTGTCCCTTGATTCCCTTCACTTGGATGGAGTATCCTTCTTCTACAATTCAACATGTATTATTTACATTATTTCTTCCTTAATTCAACCTCCTAAGATGGCAGTGAATCCTGATAACTTTGACTTCTTCTACAGTAGAGAACACTAGTCTTCCTCACATGTCTGAAAGGTGTTTTCCCTAAAAAGATTAGAATTAATTCAACTTATTCTTCTTTATTTCTTCACTTGATGGGAGACTTATTATCTTGTGTTTCACACAAATTTTCTCCTATTTCAGATGCTTGATTGATTACCCTTCAAGTGAGGCTGAGTCCTTTATATATACAATAGTCTGCCCATGAAATAAGCCAACTTGTGCAAGTGTGTAGGCTGAAATGCTCTTCTAGAATGATCTCCATCTTATATTAAGGGCTAACTTTAAATAGCACTTGTGACAAAGTTTTGGAGGGTTTGTGACCCACATAAATTCTCCTTTTACAATATGTAAGATTCCCAAATGGGTCTTCAATCCATGACACTGACACACTAGACTTTACGGCTTGATGACCAAAACCTAATAGCTCATAATGGGAGCTCTATCTATAAAATAAAATTCCTTAAGCATGAAACCCATGACTCAAGCATAACATAAATAATTTTATTTTTTCTTCTTTACATCAATTACATAAAATCATGATTACACATGTCATTATGAAGACCAAACCTAGTTACATATTTCAATGCTCCCTCTTAAATAGGGAGGTATTCATAATCCATACAAGGTACTTGGACATTCTAAATCTGAAGAATTCTGATAAGAAGAGTCATATTGGTAAGATTTGTATAACATCATATCATCTAGCATTTTCAGATAGCAAGGCCTTGACTAACAAATCTATCTATCCACAAGATCAGAGCACAATGATGACGAGACCAATTATTTATAGACATCCTCATCATTATCTCTCTCGGAACATACCCAACCTAGGTTCTATCAAAGTCTGTTCCACCAGGACTATTCTTATCTTGGATTCCCAGTCCTCAAAGAATATCAGTCCTCTATGACTACTTTTATCTTGGATTCCCTACCACATCCTCAAAGAGTATGATATGCCATATGCTTAACAAATCCTCCATTCTAGCTTCCTGGATGAAGACAACAACGATGTGTCTATCTCTCCTCATGGACTTCACTAAGACTTACGGCTGTTAGTCCTATTCTAGTGCATAAAACATGAAGTAGAGAACCATATATGTCACTCCCTCTTAACTATGGATGACTAACCCATTCCATAAAAGGAATGTACCCAAGCTCCCTCTTAATCGATGACTTGTCCAAGTTCCCTCTTGACCAAGGACTTGTTTCCAAGAGCTCTTTAGATGGATATTATGGGATAACCAGCTTCTTGAAGAGATCCTACTTCGATGCCATGAACTTATTTTTCTTTATTAATGAGTCTTCATATTTCTGGGATTTCTTCATAGGGAATTGACCATCCATCACTTTCATTCATAAATTATGTCAGTCATGTCATCCTTTCTTTCATTGGAAAGTGATGCATTATTCCATATCTGGCCTTTACTTCATGCCTTGTTACCGTATTCACATAATGTTCCCTTTAGGATATTTCATCCTACCACATGAGTGTCATTTGTAGATGACATCTATAGATATTCCTTTGGCAGCCTTGCATTAGCCGATCCAGACATTATTTATTTTTTATTTTTGCATGTGGTTCATGAGCACCCTGGTCAATGAGTGATCACTACGTCCACGAAAAAATCTGGGTGATAGCTAGGCTAAATCACCCCTCGGCCTACTGCAAGACCTAACCCCAAGGGCTTCGGGTGGATTCGACCCTGTGACCTCCTGATGGCGAGGCACGATTTTTGACCAACTGAGCTAACCGTTGGGCTATCCAGATGTTATTCAAAAATAGAAAATGAACAGTAAATCAAAATTACCTTTGTGATGGTATTTCATCATGACATCTCCTTGTTTGCATTAGCATCCTGCATATATATCGACACATCTCCAAAAATATATAAAATGTCAAGGGTTTGTTTATTTTTTAGACTTTATCAAGATCTTCATATCTTTCCCATGAATATATCATAGTCAAATATTCGAGTCCTTTGCCTTCTCCATGGTTTCATTTTTCATGATCTCTTCCTTTCTTCATTCACATGTTTCCTCCCAGGAACTTCCAATCATAGTTCTTTCAACTTTTTCAATACCTCATATTTCATATGAGGACATATTATGTTGATTTCATCTATTCAATGTGTGAATCGTGCCTTCATGCATCCTTTCATAGGAGGATATCCTTTCTTTTGATCACGCTCTTGAGGTACAACATCCATTCATGATATCGACAACCATATGACATGAATTAATTAAAAATATGCATACATACTTGATTTCTTCATTTAGTTCATATAAAATTCCTTCAATAGTTTCCTTGATTGAAAGAAATTCAATCACCTTGAAATGCTTCACTTTGTCATCACACCATCATCCCATGAATTCACATATGTTTGGAATTATTGATGAAACACTTGCTTCTTCCAATTAGTGAATCTTATAATTAATATTCTAGCATAGGATCATGATCATCCTCTACCTGCAAATGCCTTTCTTGAATGATGCATGCTGATCTCTATCCTAGACGAATTTCTTCTTCCCTTTAAGTATTACTTATTCTTCTAATGAGGTTACCAAGAGCTACATCCTTCTATAGGTGACTATTATATGCTTTTATAATATGATATCATGAGCTCTTTTCTTTCAATCATATGCTGATATGATACCATAATGCATCCTATCATGCTCTTAGTGATTCCTACCATGATAGCTATATTTCACAACAAAAAATTTAAGAACATAAACTTGAAAATGAACTAGGTAAGGAAGACTATTTAAATCATAGTAGAGATATTTTACTTCCTCTTTCTTGTATTTATTCTTTTCAACTTTTTCGACTTCTTCAGTGATATGGGCTTCTTTCGTTCCTCTTTTTTTGTTGTCCTTCTTGAGCTTAGGAAGATCTCTCTTGTAGTTCCCATATTCTCAACATCCATAGCATTTAACCTTTGCCATATTCTTCTTTCGTTTCGAAGGACCCGATTCCCCAAAATTCCTTTTTATCTTTTCCATAGAAGAATATGCTTGATTCTGCTCATTTGATCCTACATCAGATTTTTCCTTCAACCTGGTTTCTTCAATTTTTCATAGTGCCATAGATCTTTGAATGGAGTAACTTCCTTCTTCCCATAAATGCTCGATGTAAAGTTACCCCATTCCTTAGGTAGTGCATTAAGTACTATTGTAGCCATCTCTTTGTTAGACATAATTTCTCCCAAATCGTGGAGTTGATCCCTTATTTCATATATCCTCATAAAGTATGAGGCTATTCCTTATTCTTTTAATATCCTCAGCTTGTCGAATTCTTGTCTTAATGAGATGAATTCTCCTGTAGTGCTTACGGAAAACAACTCTACAAGTTTTTCATAAATTCATTTTGAAGTTTCAAGTTTAGATACATAGGGAATGAAGGGATCCTTGATGGGTTCTATGAGAATCCTTTGAGCACTTAATTCCCCTTTCGTATACCTTCTGAGTGATTGAGAAATTAACATGTTCCATGAACTCATTTTCTATGAGGTTTAGATATGTCCTTTTCTTCCATGTAAGAAAATTTGAAGCCCAAACCAACTTGTTGCTTTCCTTACAAAAAGACATTTTGACTGATTCAATTGTAGACATAAATATACTTACTTGTGAAGATGCTCCTTCAACTTTCCACCTCCTTGAATTTGATATAGATAATAAAAAGCTTCTCCTTGATGAAGATGGTTTTCTTCAAGAGTGATCCTCGACTTCAAAGAGATGGAGATCACTTTGAATCCTTTGATGATGATGACAACGCCCTTGATCTTACTCCTTGATGAGTTGAATTTAAGTTACTTTGATTTGTAGAACTCTTCAACTTGAGTAGAGGTAGAGTCTTTTTGGTCTCTTTCCTTTATCTTGAGTGAGGATTCAAAGAATGCTTCTAGTGTAGACTTCTTCTTTGATCGATATAAGGTTTTGACACTTTTATTCTAGATGATGATGTAGCCATTGCCTTCTTGGAGATTAGAGGATCTTCTTGATTCTTTGATTCCCTTGATGCCTTTCTAGAACTTTGGTCTTTGAATGCTTGAGAGTCCCTTATTGAACTGCCCTTCCTTTAATTGTCACCTTAGCTCTGATACCATGTTGAGAAACATAGGGCATATGGATTAGGTGATTTATCTTGAATGATAACTGCTTGTGATGCAACTTTTCTTAGTATTTTATTAGCTTCTTTCTTTCTCTTGATTATATTAATGTCTTCTATCATCAAACAACTACAAAATCATAAATAAGAACGAGACAAGGGGCATAAAATGTAGGTTATCAGCTAGAGCCAAAACCTCTCCAACTTGAGAGGAAAAACCAAATGAATTCTTCTTCTTATAGAATCTTCAAGAGATGAATTCCAAGACCAAGACCCTTGACCTATTAACCTATCCAAGACCAAGTCACAAAGATTCTTTGAGTGAGTTGTTCTTCCTCGAGTCAACGTAGTCAAACTTCCTTCTTCTCCTTAGATCTCGACCATCCTTCAAATTTCAACGTATTAGTTCAGATCTATAATTCTTGACCTCTTCAGAAACCCTAGTTGCAGCATGTGTGAGGGACCAACACCAATTTTGTCCCTTGACTCCCTTGGATGGAGTCTCCTTCTTTTGCAATTTGACTTGTATTCTTGACTTGCTTTCTTCCTTAATTTGACCTCCTAATATGGCAGTGATAACTTTAGCTTCTTCTATAGTAGAGAACACTAGTCTTCCTCACACGTGTGAAAGGTATTTTCCCAAAACAGATCAGAATTACTTTGGATTCTTCTCCTCTTTTTCTTTACTTGATGGGAGGCTTCTTCTCTTGTGTTTATCACACCTTTTCTCCTATTCCATAAGCTTGATTGAGTGCCCTTCAAGAGAAACCGAGTCTTATATATATACAATAGTTTTCCCATGAAATATGGCTACTCATGTAAGTGTGTAGGTCGAGATGCTCTTCTAGAATGATCCCCATCTTCTTTTGAGGGCCGAATTGAAATAATACTTGTGACAAGGTTTTGGAGGGTTTGTGGCACAAATAAATTCTCCTTTTACAATATGTAAGATTCCCAAATGGGTCTTCAATCCATTACACTGACTTAATAGAATTTATGACTTGATGACTAAACCTAATAAATAGCTCACAATGGGAGATTTATATATAAAATAAAATGCCTTAAGCATGAAACCAATGACTCAATCATAACATAAATAATTTTATTTTTTTTCTTTACATCAATAACATAAAATCATGATTACGCATGTCATTATGAATACCGAACCTAGTTACATATTCCAACAACTTTTCCCCCTGTCAGAGCTCACAAGATTAGCGAATGATGCCAAAAATCTCATGAGGATGAGGAACCTCTTGTGTAGTGTGTGCCACAAGAGTAGGCCTCCATATTTACCTGATCCACAGTCTGGGATGTGGGAAGAGCCACCTATTTGGCTAATAGGTGTAGTGAGACTTGTTTGTGTGACTTTTCTCAAATGCAGGTGTTTCACCACTTAACGTTTAATGAAACCTGGATGTGTGAGATCCTTGTCATTTTTTAACAAGTGGATCCCCCAAGGAAAGATGAGACTTAGTTGTGCAAGATCATTTTCATGCGTTGAGAAGTGGATCCGCCCAAGTAGATATGAGGCTTAGTTGTGCGAGATCCTTGTCGTGTTTACAAGTGGATCCCCCAAAGCAAAGATGAGACTTGGTTTTACGAGATCCTTGTCATATGTTGGCAAGTGGAAATCCCCCCAACTGAATATAGGGTGATAAATTAATTTCCCCTATTGTTCGATAGGATGGTATTCAGAGCTCCTCTATGATGATTCTTCTTCATTAGAGTGAGACGTCATTGTTCTAGATGATACAAAGAAGAGATGAACAAAGACGAGTAGTGAAAGAAAAGATATTTTATTATTGAAAGAAATTCCACCCTATTTGAGAGTGCATGTTGAAAATTTGGTAGCTCAAGGATGAATTTCTAAAAATAGAAAGTTTAAAAATAGAATTCTAAAAATAGAATCTCTAAAAATAGAAATATTAAAAATAGAAAGACAAAAAATAGAAAATATAAAAATAGAAAGTCTCAAGTATGAGTTATCACATTGCATTAATTGGTAATCAATTATTGTTGATGGAAAGTCCCTTCTAATCATTAATCAATCCTAATAGTTCAATTTCGACTTAATCATCAATATTATTATTATTATTATTCTTATGATAATATTATATTATATTAAAAAGATATTCAAGTCTCTCAATCATGGCTCTCAATAATGTTCTCTTACACTCTCGTTAATTCTCTTACACTCTCTTACTCCCATTAAAGGACTTGTCATAAAATTACCTCTTAAGCATGTCATAAAATATTCCTCTTATGCATGTCATAAAACATTTCTCTTAAATATTCCTCTGACAAGACATGGCATGCAAGGTTTCTCTTACACACTCATTAAGGGCATGTCAAAAAATATTCCTCTCACCCTCTCAACTAAGGCATGTGTTTCCTCTCTATAATAGAATTTAAATTGTCTCTTCTAAATGGTATTAGTTACTCTTCCATAAATAGAAAATGTAGCTCCTACTCAAGGCATGCATATTGCTCCTCCTTTATGTCAATAATTCATTTCTCCTCATATATATATGTGTCTCATAAAATCTCACCTCACTTGTGTATTGTGAATTTGAACTTGAGAGAGTTGGAAAGACTTGAAGGAGATTGTGAGAGAGAGAGAGACTTGGAGAGTAAGAGCAGAACTTGGTGAGCCAAGGTTGATTATGTGTTTGCTTTAGTTGTTGCTATCAATGATCTTCATGCTACAACTTGTGCATATTTGGGTGAAATTTCTCATTCTCTTGACCTCTCATTGTACTTTGTATCTCTGTTGAACTATTGATATGTAATAAGAGAAGAATCCAGTTGGGCTTTCCCCTTATGGGATTTTCCCTGTTCATTGGACCTAAATTATTTGTGTCTCATTATGTTCTTGGTTGTATTCTATTGTGCATATGTTTTATATGGTTTATGTTCTATCTACATTTTCTTAACTAATATTGTAGCATTAAAAAAAAGTTTTGTAATAAGTGATTGTTACAACATACAACATCAGAATTTCAACACTTTACAAAGTTCCAACCTTGAAAAAATCTTCAACAAGGCTCCAACCTTGAATAAGTATTTTAAAGGTTGTTGCAACAATGGCTTCAAGTCTTCACAACAAATATTCTAAAGTCTACACAAAAAATATTCTAAAGCATTATATTAGAACTTGTTCAATTCTGTATTCATGACTGTTCAAGAATGCTTTAAAAGAGTGCTTCAAAGGTGCTCCAAATAGTCTGCTACAAAAATCTTCAAAATTTTCTCAAAGAATACCGAGTTCGTTCATAAGAGAGAGACTGCAAAGCTCTTTTATAATATTATATAAAAACTACTCCAAGAATGACTTCCCTCAAGCCAACTAAGGTACGCTACAAGTAATCTAAAGAGTGATCCAAAAATTGCTTTAAGTCTGCTCCAAATTAGCCTTTTTCAAACTCTAATATGATCTAAATTGTGCAACAAAAAATAGGTTTGAACTAAGGTTTTTAGGCTAAAATTTCAGAGACTGAAATGTCACAGGGATGCCCTATTATAGTGCCTAGAATATGCTCCACAAGTCCGAGTTATGAGATACACAAATGTTGAGAATTAGGGAAATTTTTGTGCAAGTATTCTTCTTGAAGAGGCTGGGGGGTTTTCTCCATGTAGGTCGATAAGTACGTGCAAAATGATGAAGATTATGCTCTAAAAAGTATGCTCCAAAGGCTGAAGATTCAATTATGAGAATTTTTTTCTCCAAAGGGGTCCAAAAATTTCAAAAGTGAAGGCCTGATCTAGGCCTGGAAATTTCATAGAAGGACCAGGTTTAGGTTTGTAGAAAAGGAGTTGAATTTTTTCTCAACAAGAGGAAACAAAATAGGTCCAAGTCTAGTACAAAATGTCTCCAAAAAATGAACAAAAAATTCCCAATAAACCTTAATCCAAAACATAGATAACAATCATAGAAAATCTTGCTTTATCTTGCCTCCAATTTCATGAGGTATGAACTTTTTCCTTCTACTTTAGGTCTAACTTCTTTTCTTTTCTTCCTTGTCTGATTTGGATGATAAAATGGATGAATCATATGGTCTATTTATACTAATTCAACCATGCTTGAAAATACATGTATTTTGGAGATGGGTCGACTTATGTTCATGTAGGCCAACTTGAAGAGAGACAAAATATGGATTTTCCAACTTGTAAAATATAAATCTCTCCAATAAGGAGGAATTTAGAGGAAAGTAAATACTCCTTGGAAAGGGCTTGAGGTCCTCTACAAGCCTAAGTAATTATCTTCTTGAGCTTTTTCTCCTTTGAAACCAATAAAAAATATTCTTCCAACAATCTCCTTTGTTATTGATGATAACAATCTCCTCATATGTTGCTCCCCCTGTCATCATGCTACTCCCCTTGCCATCGTGCTACTCCCCTTGCCATCGTGCTACTCCCCTTTCCGTCGTGCTACTCCCCTTGTCATATTTTCCCCCTTTTACATAAATAGAAAAGGGTTTCTCTAATGGGATGCAAGAGAGATGACCCCCATATTTTGACGAAGATAGTCAAGTGCTTCTTAAGGTAGGGGTTTTGTGAAGATATTTGAAATTTTTTCCTATGTGTTGACATACTCCATTTTGATGTTCTTCTCTACAACTTGTTCTCAAAGAATGTGGTACTTGATTGGGATATGTTTTGTCTTTGAATGAATGTATGGATTCTTTGAGAGGCTAATTGCAATGGGTTTGTCACAGTGGATGGGGATATGATTATTTTTTTTCTATATTGACATCCTTCAATTCTTCCATCATCTACAGGATTTGTGTACAACAATCTATTATTTCTACGTACTCAGCTTCAGCTATGGAGAGAGATATAGATCATGGTTTCTTGCTTAACCAGAATATAAAACAATCTCCTAAGAAGAATGAATTCCCAATGGCACTCTTTCAATCATCAACACTTCCTGCCTAATCTGCACTAGTATATGTTGTTAAGGTAAGATTTATGCTTTTAGGGAACCATAGTCCAAAATCAAGAGTTCCTTTAAGATATCTGAGTATTCTCTTTACAACTAGCATATGGGATTCCTTAGGGGCTGATTGGAATCTTTCCACCATTCCTAATTCCTACATGATGTTTGTTCGTGAAGCTGTCAGATATAAAATACCTCCAATCATTGATATGTAAAGGGTGGTATCTACCATAGGAGATTTGTCATCCTTACTTAGATTACAACATATAATCATAGGTGTGCTCACAATAATACATTCTTCCCTCCCAGATTGCTTAAGCATACCCCTGAGAAATTTTTCCTTTTATATGGACATACTTGATTTGGTTTGATTTACTTGAAGTCCAAGAAAGTAAGACAATTCTCCAATCATCGACATTGTTCAAATTCTTTTGACATATCTTGCACAAATTTGTGACACATTTCATCATTATTGGTCCCAAAAATTAGATCATCCACATATACTAGTGTGATTGGAAGATTTTCTTTGCCCATCCTCATGTAAAGATTACTTACTGTGTTATGCAACCGACTCACAAAATAGATAAAAGATAGATCAATGACTTTAAAATCAGCCTCTTCAAGGGGGACACCTCCTTTACATTACACAAATGAACAATTATTGGATGATGTTAGTGTCAGTATTTGCAGCCTTCCTCCAGTGATCAAACATGCTCTTACAAAGTTATTTTAAGGTGTCAAGGTCAAATTTTGTCATTTCAGTGAGTCTTCAAGTAAAATTTGGTCACTAGGTATTAGGTCTAGGGTTTTCTTTCACTCCTTTAAAGTTTTCCAAATGTCGGTCCATGTCACCATTCATCTGAGTGTACCATTATTCATATGGTTGTCATCATCATGTCAAGTTCCACTGGGTCATTTTACACCTTGTTGATGCTTCAGTTGTGCCTAGGTAAGGTTCA
Organism: Pinus taeda; assembly: GCA_000404065.3. Classification (NCBI taxonomy): domain Eukaryota; kingdom Viridiplantae; phylum Streptophyta; class Pinopsida; order Pinales; family Pinaceae; genus Pinus; species Pinus taeda. Next base: position 39,497 of record APFE030817213.1, on the reverse strand, counting down.
TTTCCCTCTCCTAGGGTTTTGAAGGTAATTTCTCTTGGATGGTGAAATCATCAAAAAAACTTGTATCCTGATGTTCATAGACCTTCCCTTATCCTTAATGTACCTTATTAAACACTTCCCATCATGATATTCCTCAAATTCCTCATTTTCGCACAAACCCTAGTTTCTTGCTACAACTTGACAATTTTCTAGGCTAGGCCTGCGTTTTGCCCTTTTGGACCCCTTACCCTCACTCAATATTTGAAATTACACTTTTCCCTACTTCCTAACATCCCTCCCTAATTCCAAAAATTTTCTCAAGAATTTAGAAGCCCCTTATCCCCTTCATTTCACTTCATTTCAACAAATCCCCTGTTTCACACATCGAGATAGGTTTTACTCCAATGATGTTTCTGAGCAAGAAAAGATGAATTTGGGAAAACTGAGAGAGGTTTTTGTCCACAATAGGCCAAGGAAGAAAAAATTCCTTCACCTTTTACACAGGTGTCATGGTTTTAGAGAAATGTCAAAAATACTGTTGCCTCAGGAGAATTGATGCGCCTATAAAGTTACCTTGGAAAAATCAAGATTTCTCCTAGCTTGGTTGGCCAAATGACTTGCTTGATGAGTCAAATGATAACTAGACACAAAGATATTTCCAATGAGATATCATGATCTAATTTGAGGGTGAGGAAGACCTTCAAAATTTGACTACAACAACACTCTTCCTTTAGGCAGCCTCATTTTGCACATTTTGACCAGTCTTGGGAGATTTGATTTTTGATAGGGCAAATGAACTGCAAATTGAAAAATTCTAGTTGGGTTCGAAAGTAGAATGAATAATATTTCCAACGAGCTATCTCACACCCAATTTGGACACTAGGAAGGCCTCCAAAATTCTCTTGAAAAAATGTGCTATGCAATGAGATGGCGCTACGCATTGGGCAGCCCTCGACAGTGTAAAAAATGAACTAGCACGACACATTGAGATGGTGCAATGCATTGGGCTAAAAATCTTGAAATTAATTCAAATCTTCCTCCAAAGACTCTCAAATTGCTAAATTCTTAATTTCCCAAGTAATTTAACATCCCTCCATGACCAATGAATGAGTTACCTTGGTGTTTATGGTGATTTAATGAGAAAAAATCAAAACCCTATGTCTTTACATTTCTTGCCAAAAGCAGTTGCATAGAGTTTGCAAATTGTATGTTTTGCTGCTAATTCCACTATTAGCCATTTCCAATTCCCTCACTCCTTCATTCCCTCAATCATTTTCTCCCTCTCTTTACATTCTCATCTACCCATTCCACATTTCCCATATCCCTAATCAACTAACCCTAAATCCCTAATCCCACTATCCCAAACCCTAGTCAAATATCCCCAAAATCCTAATTTCCATCCCAAATCATAAATATCATCCCCTGTTACACAGTAAAATGTCACTGCCTTCATGCCAGTCTCCCCACTGTGTTGTGAAACCACATTCACCTATACTCATGCTCCTCAAAATGGCTAAAAAACCCTCTTT
>APFE030817213.1:1900-37387 GCA_000404065.3 Pinus taeda | reverse complement strand
CATGAGCTTGTTGCCTTGTATGTGAGAGAGAGACCTTTTGACTTGGGAGATTTGCTCCAAAGGTGAATGCTTGGAAGATATGCTGGCTGGACCCTCTAGAGAAGGACTCAGCGTCAGGACATCGGTTGTACCTTATTCTATTTTCTGTTAATAAAGATAGATGACTACTCTTATGGTTCCATTTACATTTGTCCAATGATTGGTTAATGCAAATTGTATCTTTCCTGACCGATACATAGTTGTTGTTAGTAGATTTTACGCTTGTGTTTTCTCTCTTTTGCTTGTGCAGGTGTTCATCCGCGAGGATAGCGGGAATTGTGATCGGCTGGAGCGAAGGAGCGAGAGGAGTATCTCTTCGACAAACAAGCGTTGGAATCCAAGTAGGTTACTCTCACCCACTTGTTAATTACAACTAGGAACCTGCGGTGTAGCATTGTTCGATTGTTGCTAGACCCCTGTTGGGCTAGTAGGGATCGCCTCTAACCGTAGAGGGGATTTACCTATCCAACATCCCCTAAACCCTTTCATTCCCTAAAATCCTAAATCTAGCATCAAACCCTCACCTCATTAATCCCACTCATCCATGGAGCTCAAAAACATGAAGGCAAAATCGGCAAGCTGCTAAGAGGAGGAAAATCAAATTGACCACACTTGAGCAAGAAATCAATGCTAATCATGAGTCTTGGCTTGAGAGAGCTAATATCCACTTGGAAAATTTTCTAGAGAAGGCCAACAGGGAGAAAATAATGTTGAGGCACGTGGCCTACCATTATTTGGTGAGAAACAAAAGTTGTAATGCATGAATCAGGAACTTGAAGGCCAAGTTGAAGAAGGCATCGAGGAGGCGAAAGGAGAAAGATAGACTTCAGATATTGGCTGAGGCTTCCTTGGCCCAAAACAACACTTGATGGAGAACACTCAGCCCAAATTTTAAAAAATTTGGGACACTTTTTGCATTTTTGGAATTTTTGGGCCAAAAAATAGGTTTTTCTGCCCAATGCGCCGCGCCACTTGGTGCTTGCTTTTGATGGGAGACTATTTTTGATGAAAACTCAGAATTTTTGGATTTTTCATAGAAAAATATGCATGCCTACCAATGGCCAAGAAATTTTTACAGGTTTTGAGCCCGCAAAAAGGTCAAAAACACCCAAAAAATGACCTTTTTGCCCCTTTTCTGACACACAAGATGCAGTGTTGGGAGAACTAAGTTTTGGAGGGGAAAAGGGAGTCCAAATTCAAAAATTATACTTGTTCAGGAAAGTAGACAGGAAGACCTTTCTAACAAGCCCACTTGGAGAAAATTTGGACACCGTGAAGACCTCCAAAATCAGCTGCAAAAAGGCGCTATGCATAGGGAAATCAGCGCGGCTCATAGGATGAAATTTGCGCAGTTTGACCAAAAGTACTCTGTTTTTTGCCTAGTTTCTTGACAATTTGAATTTTCTCCTTATGAATGTCAAAATAATGATGTAATATAATGTAATTTGATGGATCTTGATTTAATTATGCTAGACTTTCACTCATAGAGGTAGATTCATCCATGCAAAGGTAGTTTGCAACTGAATGAATCAGTTCCCTAGTTTTTAGAGGCAAGCTGTTCCACTGCCTAATTTTTAGTTCTCAGTTTAGAATTTGTTGGAACAACTCCTAAACTCATGAGCTTGACCCCTAGAGGCTAGGATGAGTTTTTTTTTGCCTATATCTTGTGTCTTTTCAGTCATTAGCATGGTTGGACTTTTGAGAAAGGTTGGAGCTTCATTGTATACACATTTCAACAGTTTTGGCCAAGGAATATACCAGGGTTTGCAGCAGTCTATGGGATTCATGTGGCATTTTGCTTTGATATTATGTTTCCTTATGTAAATGTAAGTTTACATCTGTTTTATGTATGCGATTGTCTCTCTTATTTCATCTTAACTAAAACAAACAAGGATAAAGGTAGAATCCATTGAAATTACAGTGCTCTACCTAGGGTTTGCTTAGTTATTTATGTTTTCAGCTGTTTGAAGAGGATCCCTGAGGTTTTCTTGCCCTCTTTAACTCCTCACCTATCTGAAGCTCTCCATTTCATTCAATTTGAAATATCAAATCCTTTACCTACCTTGCCCCATTGAGATCTCTGCAAAACTGAGCCTCATTCCCTAGACCCAAAATCTACCTTTCCAATTGAGCCAACAAAACATCATCAATTTCAATAAAATTCTTCTGCACACATACTTAGCCTAAAATAAGTATTCACATCAGTCATCTCAAACCTCATTGATCATATTATGCTGAGATTGACAAGGATAGAGCCCTCTCCCGACTTGGTAGGGCTAGCTACCAGGTTAAGCGTGGTTTGATGTTATCCTAGATCCTACCTTTCTCAGACTGAGGTAGATTTAGGCACTAACAGAGGATACAAATGAAAATACCTCCTTTCTATATATAGGAGTCTAAGGGGTCACAATATAATCAGAGCCGACATAACAATAATATTCTAAGGGCACAACAATAACAATAGTGGGCTTCTATGGGGCACAATAATAACAATATGGGGACTACATGGGCACAACAATACAATAAGGGGGTTTCACTAATAACAATAATGGGCTACACTACTAGTATAGTGACCTAACATGCCCCTATCCTTCAAAAAAGTGTTGTCTTCAATGATTGATTAGTTTTGGATGCTTCTTTATAAAATTATCATCCTCCCATGTGGAATATTCAGCACGTAAGTTCTTCCACTTGATAAGATACTCCGAAATTGATTGATTTTGTAGTTGTCGATTTCTTGTTTCTGTGTCTGCTTTAGTTTCCAATATGATTTTTCCTTTTCAAGTTCTAGCAATATCATTTGAATTGGGATATTGTCACCTATAACCTTCCTTAATCATGATACATGGAAAATTGGTTGCACTCGTGAAGATGCAGGAAGCTCCAATTTGTATGCCATAGTACCTATCTTTTGTAACACCTTGTATGGACCATAATAATTTTGTGATAATTTATTATCCTTCTTAGCTTTCTTGAGGGACGTTTGTTTGTATGGTTGTATTCGTAGAAATACCCAGTCACCTACATCAAAAATTCTTTCACTGCAATGTTGATTTGCCTATTGCTTCATTCTATTTTGTGCCAAAGTGAGGTTATCCTTTAAGAGTTGGAGAACTTGTTGTTGATGCTTAATGTGATCTTACACTGCATGAACCTTAGATTTTTCTCTTAAATATGATGTGTCGAACGATGGATGATATCCATAAAATGCCATAAATGGGGTCATTTTTTCTATAGTATGGAAGGAAGTGTTATACCACCATTCAACCAGAGGAAACCACCTAACCGATTGTGTCTATTTATTAGATACAAAGAAATGAAGATATCCTTCCAAAAATTTATTCACTATCTCAGTTTTCCCATCATATTGGGGATGCTAAGATGAGATATGAGCTAACCGAGTACCCAAACAAGAAACTAATTCTGTCCAAAAATTTCTAGTGAGAATGGGATCTCTGTCGCTTATAATAATCTTTGTGTTTTTGTGTAGCTTTTGAATTGTTTCCATAAATGCAATAGCAACTGTACTGGATTTAAATGGATGAGATAATGCACAAAAGTGTGCATACTTGGTAAGTCTATCAACTATCACCATTATGACACTCTTTCCTTCGGATTTGGGTAAAACTGTGATAAAATCCATTAAAATATCCTCCCAATGTTGACTTGGAATGGATAAAGGATGTAACAGGCTTGAGGTCTTAATTGTCTCAACTTTATTTTGTTGACAAACCAAACATTCTGCCACAAAATTTTGAATATCAAATTTAAGGTCATCCAAAAAAAATTCCTTCTTAATAGTGTGGTAACTTTTTAAAAATCTTGAGTGCCCTCCTAAGGGAGAGGTGTGGAATTCCAGAAGAATATTTTGTTTAAGTTGGGAATTATTACAGAGGTATAAGTGATCTTTGTACCATAATGAATCATTTTTCCAGCTAAATGTTTCAGATGTACTGGGATCTTGCTGCAACTTTTGAATGATTTCCCGCACTTCACCATCATTCTTCCATTCATCCCTTTCTTCATTTATCCAATCTGATTGGATAATAGAAATGGCACAAAACAATGCTTCCACATCCTCATCCTTTCTTGAGAGTGCATCTGCAACAACATTTTCCTTCCCTTTTTTGTAGATGATTTCAAAGTCATAACCCAAAAACTTTGTGACCCATGTTTGCTACTCTTTTGAAGATAATATTTTTTCTAAAAAGTATTTAAGACTATCATGATATTTTTTTACCTTGAAGTGCATTCACATTAGGTAAGGTAACCATTTCTTAAGTGCATGTAGTATTGACAACATTTCCTTCTCATAAATAGCTTTGTGTAAATAGTTTCCTTTGATTGGACAACTTTCAAAAGCAATAGGTCTTTCTTCTTGCTTTAAAACAACACCCATCACATTCTACAATAAAGGTTTTTGTGAAATCTGGCATATCTAAGACCGGTGCTTGACACATTGCCTCTTAAAGATGTTCAAAGGCCTTCGTTGCTTTTGGAGTCCACGAGAAGGCATCTTTCTTTAGTAATGTTGTTAGAGGTGCTAGTATTCTCCCATAATTCTTAACAAACTTGTGATAATACCCTGTCAATTCGTGAAATCCTCGCAAATGTTTTATGGATGTGGGGATTTTCCATTCCTTAATGGCTTTAATTTTTCTAGGTTCTACCTTAACACCTTCATGAGATACAATATGACCCAGATATTCCACCTCTTGTACTACAAATAAACATTTGGAGGCTTTTGCATATAATTGTTTCTCCTCTAATAGTTTGAGCACTCTATCAACATGTTGAACATGATCCTTCCAAGACTTACTGTAGATTAGTATATCATGAAAAAATACTAACACAAATTTTCTAAGGAAGGGTTTGAAAATGGAATTCATCAATCCTTGAAATGTAAAAGGTGCATTGATAAGGCCAAAAGGCATCACCAAAAATTCATAATGACCCTCATGAGTTCTGAATGCTATTTTTGGAATGTCTTTAGTCTTCATTCTGATTTGATGATATCCTGAATGAAGATCCATCTTGGTGAAGTTAATTGCTCCATGTAATTTATCCAATAATTCATTAATGATAGGAATATGAAATCTATCTTTAATAGTGAGCTTGTTGAGCTCCCTATAATCCGGACACATGTGCCATGATCCATCTTTCTTGTGCACCAATACTACTGGAGCAGAGAAAGAACTTTGACTAGGTTGAATTACACCAGCCTCTAACATTTCTGCAACCATACGTTCAATTTCACTCTGTTGGGCATATGGATATTTGTAAGGCTTGATGTTTGGAAGAACACTTCTTGGAATCAAATGAATATCATGATCATGATCACAAATAGGTGGGAGGCCTTTTGGAGTCTCAAATATTTTGGAATGATTGTCCAAAATATTTTAGAGATCTAGAGAAATAGATGATTTCGATGTGGGAACCTCTATTGAACATAATTGTGCAATTACGCCCCGTTGTTCTTTCTTTAGAAGCTTTGTCATGCTGTTAGATATTATTATCTTTCTCGGTTTCCTTGTGATACCCCTTAATTCGACTTCCTTTCCTTCCCAAAAAAAATTCAAGAAAAGTTCTTGAAAATTAAAATCTATCATACCTAAAGATTGTAGCCATTGGAATCCCAGTACAACATCAGTACCACCCATTGGAATGGAAAGAATTGAACTATTCAATGCATATTATCCCATGGATAGCTTTATATTATGGAACTTTCCAGAGAAATTTATGGTTCCTCCATTTGCAACCATCACTTGACACTATGGTGCTGGATATAGGAAGAAATTTAATTCCTTGGCTATCTTACAATGAATAAAATTATGGGTACTACCCGAATCAATCAACATTATTACCTTTTTCTTCTTGATATGTCCTTTTATCTTGAGGGTTTGAGGAGTGGTAATTCTTTCCAATGCATTACAAGATATGGCCAGATTCATTTCTTCTTTATCTATGTTTGGTTCCCAGTGTATATCCTCTTCTTTTGACATTTCTTGTTCCTTTTCTTCCTCCTCTTCACAATCTATGTAAAAAATTTTCTCCTCAACACACTTATGACCTTTAGTGTATTTTCTATGACAACTGTAACAAATTCATTTTGCTATTTTTTCTTCCAATTGTTGTGGTGTCAACCTTGTAGGTTGTGTAAGGCTAGGGGAAACAACACTTACATCTTTATAGTTGTGAGTGGTAGCCTTCCTTGTTGCCATAATTTTCCTTTCAATTTTTCTTGCCAACCTTAATGCCTTCTCCAATGAATCAGGTTCCCAAAGGTGAACGTCATGTTGGATGTCATCCTTTAAATTCCCTATGAACACATCAACCCTATGCTTCTTTGGAATATCTTTTACCCTTATATTTGATTTTTGGAATTCCTCAATGTGATCCACCATTGAACCCTTCTGTTTGAGATTTATCAATTGGTTAAACAAGGTGTTGCTTTTTGTATCCTCATAATGTGCTATCATTTCCACCATAAAAAATGACCAAGTGACAATTTGTTTACAAGAGAAAAGCCATCGATACCAAACAAAATGATTGGGTTCCAAATATAAAGTTGCAATGCGTACCTTTTGTGTATTTTTCACATTATGGAGATCAAAATATTGCTCCATCTGTAGTATCCATGTTACAAGATCCTTGACATCGAAATTCCTCATATTGATCTTTGGAACATGTTGAGACTTCAATCCAATGTTATATTCTATGAAATCATGATTAACATTACTCTTTTTCTCATCATGAATTTCCTCTACTACCTTTTCTCCATTAGGAAGCATTTCGTGTAGCAACTTTGCCAAACCTCCTTTCAAACCTTCCATGTCCTTCTTCAAATCTTCAATGTTTTCTTTCAATTTTCTTCTAAACCATCCATCGCTTCCATCTTAGCTTCCATATTAGCTTCCATGCCATCCATATTAGCTTCAATGCCTTTCTTTAAACCATCCATCTTAGCTTCTATTACTTTTTGTGAGAGTGAAATTTGTTGCACTTTGTCTCATAATTTTGATATATCATGTTGCATTTCTTCCTCTTCTTCATGAATCATGGTAGAGATTTCAATTTTCTTACTAGATGTTTCCATTTTCTTTCTTCGGGGCATCAATTAGTGATAAGTATTCTTCACTATTCGCTTTGGATTAGTTCAAAATAATTTCAAACCAAACTTATACAATTAAAAAAAAAAAAAAAACTACACACCTTTTTTCGCTTTGTAGGAGATCGATATTCAATCTATTGTATCTCTATAATTTTGAATCTCCAAGGTCTTAAATTGTGTCTTGTGGTAGCCATATGAGTCCTCTTTCTAACCCCACTAGTATGATCAATATTGGATTCTTCAAGGAAGAGTGATATCAAATATCCAAGTATGACCTGATTATAAACTAGTTCAGTAGAGTGGACTTGTACAACATTCCACGTGTCACGGTTTCGACCTTTGGACCTGAAAAAAATGCACAAAAATCTACAGTCCATCCTCTTTCTATAATTTTTTACAAAGTTTCAATCCGGTGCTCAAAGGAAAAGTTATCATGTTTTCCCAAGGTCTCCTGTTTGAGATGTAATTCGGGAGCCTGCCAAACCCTAATTTCCTTGGATCATATATCCGAAAATATAGTGAGAAAATATCTTAAATTCTTACCTAAGGTTAATCCATATTTCGGCTCAAATGGGTTTTAATTTCAGCTTCTGAAACATCGTATAGAAATAGTTATAGCGAAAATACCATGATGACCTGTTTGGAGCAGCGAAACCATAGAATCCAAAGCTCTAATACCAAATGTTATGCAACCGGCTCACAAAATAGAGAAAATATAGATCAACGACTTCAAAATCAACCCCTTCGAGGGGACAACCTACTTTACATTACACAAATGAATAATTCTTGGATGATGCAAATCACAATACCTCCTTTCTATATATAGGAGTCTAAGGGGTCACAATATAATTAGAGCCAACATAACAATAATATCCTAAAGGCACAACAATAACAATAGTGGGCTTCTATGGGGCACAATAATAACAATATGGGGATTACATGGGCACAAAAATACAATAAGGGGGTTTCCCTAATAACAATAAGGGGGCTACATTAATAAAAATAAGGGGCTACACTAGTAGTATAGGGACCTAACATACTGCAACTCCTTTCTTGAATCCTTGTTGTTGAAGATAGTGATCAAGTCTATCACACCAAGCTCTTGCAACGTGCTTTAATCAATATAAGGCCTTCTTTAATTTGCATACAAAGTATTTATTTTTAGATAAGTCAAATCCTTTTGGTTGTTCCATGGATACTTCTCCCTTTAGATGTCCATTTAGAAAGGTTGAATTCACATCCATTGGATAGACTTTGAAACCTTTTGAGAAAGAAAATTCTAAAAACATCCTTATAGCCTCTAATTTTGCAACAATAACAACAATCTCTTCATATTCAATTCCTTCAATTTGAGTGTATCCCTTGCACACCAATCTTGCCTTATTTATGATGATTTTCCATCTTTATTCATTTTGTTCTTATACACCCACTTGGTTCCTATGATGTTCTCATCCTTTAGATGAGGTACTATTTTCCATATTCCATTTTTGTCAATTTGGTTCATCTCTTCTTCCATTTCCTTTGTCCAATGAGGATCCTTGCTTGAGTGAAATTATTTGGTTCTATTGTGGATAGCAAGGCAATATCATTCTTTTCTGGTGTGTTTGTAATTTTTCTTTAAGTTTGTATTTCTTCATCTACATCTCCAATGATTTGGTCTTTTGGATGATTTTTTTTACAAACTTTACCTTTGATGGTTTTTTGAGATGATTCCTCCTTTTTATTTTCCGACTCCTCTTCCTTTGCACCACCTTCCTCTAGATCTACAAGGATAGATTCTTCTTCATTGGTTTGAACTACTTATTTTTTTATCAAGATATTCATCTATCTTTACATCGATGCTTTCGAATATATTCCACGACCAATTGTTATAGCATTTATCCAAGGAAAATTCCTTCGTCAACACATGAATAAAAATTTCCTAGTGAATCATCAATAATTTTCATAAATCATTTTCTTGCAAATATTCTGAAGTGTTTCATAGAGGCATTCCTTCCTTTCCATAGTTCATATGGAGTTTTATCACTATTTACTTAAAGTTGTGCTCTATTCATGACGTAGAATACTGCCCCAACTGCCTCCCTTCATTTCTTTTTGTGTAGATCAACTTCCAACAACATTGCTCTTGCAATTTGTTGTACAAATCTATTCTTTCTTTCTGCTACTCCATTTTATTATGGAGTCCTAGCAACATATATTTCCCTTTTGATTCCATGTTTTTCATAGAATTTTTTGAATTCTCCTGAGGTAAATTTCCCATCTCTATTTGTTCTTAATAATTTAATCTTCAAATCACTTTCATTTTCAACCGTTGATTTGAAAGTTTTAAAACAATTTAGTGCTTCTGACTTATATCTTATGAAAAATACCGACATCATTATAGTATAATCATCTATAAATAAAATAAAGTACATTTGTCCTTGTAGTGTTTGAGCTCTGGTTGGACCACATAGATTTGCATGAATGAGTTCCAGAGGCTTTGATGTTGAACATTCCTTTTATTTGAAACTAGTGCTGGTCCTAGTTTGCTTTCCATGTTGACATGGCACACAAATACCATTTTTTGGCCTTGAGATTTTGGGGATATTTCTTATTGCTTGAGTTTTGATAATATTCACCAAGTTATCAAAGCTTAGGTGTCCCAAGCGCTTGTGCCATGACCAAATTTTATTTACTTGACTCATGTAACATATCTCTTCTTCAATTTCACTAAGAATGTATACATTATCAGTTGGTCTCACTCCTCTTCCTATCAGTTTTCCTGAAGATGATCTCCTTATCTCATAGTCCTTGGAATGAAAAATGCGATCATTTCCTTGATTTCATATTTGGTTGACACTTAGAAGATTGTGCTTAAGTCCTTCAACATGTAGTGCATTTTTTTCTTTTCACTTGCCATTGATAAGGCTCACTGTTCCTTTACCAACAATTTTAGCAGATCCATTGTCTCTAAAGGTTTCATTTCCATCCTTTTATTTTCTTATTGAGATGAACGTTTTTTGGTCACTTGTGATGTGCCTATAACATCCACTATCTAAAAACCATTGATTTTCATTTTTATGAGCACATAAAGCTAGATTGCAGTTTTTAGAGTCAGATTCTCCAATTTTAATTTTCCAAACTTTCTTTCTTTGTTATAGAGGAAAATTGTGTGCTACATGGCCTATATTATTACATTTGTAACACTCTATACTATACTATGAAAGAGGAGAAAAGGAGTTACACATATTGATTTGGCCTTTCCTTTTGGTTTCAACAATATTATTTTGATGATTAGCCCCATAAGCCTTGCAATGTTTTACTTGATGACCAATTTTTTTACAAAAGAAACAATGGCTAAGGAAAATAGTTTGATACTTGTTAGGATAAGATTTCCTTGATGAGATATTCATTTCAGGAAGAGGCCGCTTCTCATTCCTTGGATGAACTTTGTTTCTTGCAAGATTACAATGATGATATCCTTTAAGGGCATTAACAAAACTTCTAGGATTTTCTTCATGATGAAACTTGGTTTCTTCCTTTGAATTGGAAGATTCACCTAGATATCCAAGTATAGATTTGTCATGTAGTGGCCTTTGAGAGCTTAGAATGACACCTAAGGTCTAAGAACTCTTCAAATTCTTGTTGGCTTTGTCCAACTCTCTTTTTAGTGATACAACTTCAACTTCAATTTTTTCATAGACTTCTTCCTTTTCCTTTAGCTTATTTATCAACACTTCTATTCTTTTAGCTTCTTCCTTCTTGGTTTTGAGAGAGTTAATTTCTTGAGATAACTTTCTTTCTTTTTTCTAAGTCTATCATTTTCTTCCATGGCACTAATAAATAGTTCCTCCACATTTCCTTCTACTTCTTCTAGACTTTCTTCTTCTTTTGGACTATCTACTTCATTTGTGAAGGCCATGAATAATACTTCACTACTTCCACCATATTATTTTTCTTCATTGGAGTCATCACTATATTATTTGGAGGATATATTCTTTTTGTTTTAAGATTTCCTTCTTGAAGGTTCTTCTCTTAGGCTTATCTTCATCATCACTATCATCTTTAAAAGGGAACTTTGCTGCATAATGTCCTAATTTACCACATATAAAGAAAATGAGATGTAAATTACTTTTGAGTTTGGATCATTTATTTAGATTCTTGAAAAATTGTTCCATTTCAGTATCATAATCATTGTTGCTGCAATCACAGTTCTTATCCTTTCTTGATGTCTTGGATGCCTTGAATGCAACATCCTTTTGAGTTGAATTTCTTGAACTCATCTCATATGCTGTGAAAATTCCATGAAGTTCATCAATTGATAGAAAGTCCAAATATTTTAGTTCTTCTATGGCACTGGCCTTGGCATCAAAATGATCTGGAATAGATCTCAATATGTTTTGGACAATTATCTTTTCCTTGACATCTTCACCTAAACCTTTGAGACTATTGACTACCTCATCTACTCAGAGAAAATAAGCAACAATATCTTCTTCATCATTCATCTTAAAATACTTCCAATTTACTTATATAGGTTTGAATTTTTTCCTTTTTGACTTTGTCATCTCCTTCATAAATATGGATAAAATTATCCTACATCTCTTTAGCTATTTTAATACCCATAACTTTGGTGAATTCTGAATCTGAAAATCCACTTGCTATAGAATTCAAGGAATTTTCATTTGCCACATATGGTTTCTTCCCATATGGATTTGTTGGAAGCGGACATGGGATCTTGTATCCATATGTAACAGATTTCCAAACTTCAAATCCAAGAGACATTAAGTAGTACTATTCTAACCTTCTAGAAGGAAAACATTTTTCCATCAAATTGGGGGACCTTACCATATTTAATGGCCATTGTGATTCAAAAATCCTTCTTTCAGTTGTTAGGCTCATCTTGAAGAATATGGATTTGATACCAATTGTTGGAAATAGTGTGGGGGGGGGGGGGGTGGGTGAATCAATAATTCTTTCAATTGTTATATTATGTCATTAATATTTTTATCTTAAAATAAGACAAAACAAAAGGAATAAAACAAAAAATAATTTTATTAATGAATATAACGAGGACTCTAATCCTATAAAAACAAATCAAAATATCCAACTTGTACAAGAAAATCCCCGACTCTTTCAAGGCTCCAACCTTGAACAAGTCCAAGCACCAACTTGGTAAAAAATGAAAACTCCAATTCTTTCACCATATCCAAGCTATGACTTGGTTGGTTATTATAAGGCTCCAATCTTGAACAAATCTTCAACATGGCTCCAACCTTCAACAAGTCTTCTAAAGGATATTGCAACAATGGATTCAAGTTTGCACAAAAAATATTCTAAAGGGTGCTACTATAACTTGTTCACGTCCATTCAAGAATGCTTCAAAAGAGTGCTTCAAAGGTTCTCCAAATAGTCTGCTATAAAAAAATCTTCAAAAGCTACTTAAAGAATGTTAAGTTTGTTCACAAGAGAGAGACTGAAAATATATTTTATAATATGATACAAAAACTGCACCAATAATGACTTCTCTCAAGCCAACTGAGGTTTGCTATAGGTAACTTGAAGAGTGCTCCAAAACTACTTTAGGTATTATCCAAAATAACCTTTTTCAAACTCCAATATGATCTAAATAGTGCAACAAAAATATGTCCAAACTTAGGTTTTAGGTTGAAATTTTAGAGTCTAAACTCTCACAGTGATGCCCTAGTCTAGGGCCTAGAATATGCTCCACAAGTTCGATTTCTAAGATCCATAACTGTTGATAATCATGGCAAGTTCTGTGTGAGTGTTATGCTTCAATAGGTTGAGGGATATGCTCCAAGTAGGCCAAGAGTTTTGTTAAAAATTCCAAATATTATGCTCTGAGAAGTCTAATCTAAAGGCTAAAGGTTCATTTATGAGAAGTCTGCTCCAAAGGGGTCCAAAAATATCATAGGTCAAGGTCTAATATAGGCTTAAAAATTCTATAAAAGGGTCGAGTTCAGGCTAACAGAAAGGGAGCTGATTTTTTCTCGACAAGAGGCAATAAAAGAGGTCCAAGTCCAACAGAAAAATGTCTCAAAAAAATGAACAATGTTTTTCCAATAAACTTTGATCCAAATTAGAGATAACAATCATATAAAAACTTTCTTTATATTTCCTCCAAGCTCATGACCTATGAAATTCGTCCTTCTACCTTAGGTATGATCTATTTTTTTGTCTTGGTTGATTTGGATGAGAAAATGGAGGAGTTGTATGGTCTATTTATACTAATTCAACCATGCTTGAACAAATATGTCTTCTGGAGAGGGGCCAACTTATGTTCAATTAGGCTGACTTGAAGAGAGACAAAATATGGATTTTCTAACTTGTAAAATCTAATTCTCTTCAACAAGAAGGAATTAGGAGGCAAATACTTACTTGTTGGAAAGAGCTTTCTTGAGCAATTGTTTCCTTTGACATCAATAAAAAATATTCTTCCAATAGATTCCTATCACATAGATTCATATCCCAATCATGAAAAAAATCAATGAACAACATAGTCCAAACATACATGTCATCCATACATACACAAAACATCATTCCAACCATGAATATATCTTTGAAGAGTTTTGTGTTTAAAGAATGATTTCAATTGAAGGAGGGAATTTAAATCTCCTCCCAACCATAGTCCAACTAAATTGTAGTATTTCTTGTAGTTGACCACCCCCCATCAAGATTTTGAGTCTAAGGAGTTAATTTCTCAAGGGAATTTCACACTGATATCAAGTTAACTAGACAAGAGATGGAGTGCTCTATCGAGGTGGTTTATCAAATTCATCATGCAATAAGAACCACAATGACTCTTCTACCTCTCTGATTTAGACCACATGGATTCATTTAAGGGTCAATGAAGTTTTGCTTAGTTACAGGACAATGATATCACTATGATGGTGGTTTATCAATTGGATTTTTAAGGAAAGCAATATAGGAGTCCATAGCCCACTATCCATGTGGTTTATCAACTTAGTTGGCAAGAAATTAAGTGGTTTATCAGCCTCCAAGGAAACCACTTAGTTTTTTATTAGCCCATTTGAGTAAGCACTTGAGTGTGTCAGCCTACTAAGTTCTTTATCAACCTTCCAACAAGCACCCCAATAGTTTATTAACCCATTAAAAAATATCTAAGTGATTTATTAGCTCTCTAGAAAGTACTTAGAGGTTTATTAGCTTACTCAACCAACACTAAATGAGTCAATGTCTTCATTGAGTCTTTATTGGGAAATCCAAAACTCATACAATCATTGGCCACACCAAATGTATAGGGAATGATATCCCAATACAAAACATTGACTCATAGCCTTCTTCTCTTCTCTTCTCCTTTGTTTTACATTATGCTTCCTCCTCACTCCTCTACTCAAACCTTCCACATCCTCGACCTTGTTCGCACATGTTCTAGTTATCTTTCTTTTTTGCTTCCTCTTTCCTTGTTGCTATTCTCTTGCATGTTGAATTTACCAACACGTCCCATAATAAGGAAAGCCGCATGTGCCTTGTCCTTCACTTCAAACTTCCCATACACAAATTCAATTCCTATTGAGCAAGCCATTAGTTCATTAGGGGGATAGAGGGGGAAAAAATGAAGTGGCTTGGGTTTTTGACGTCAACACATCACAAGCAACTCCTCCTCAAACCTCTGAATATGTGTCCACTCCTCTAACTCAACCATATTTTCATTTTTATATTTATTTACATAAGAAAATATACATGGTGACATTTACATGGGGGGTGGGGGTAGAAAAAAGGGTTTTTATAGCTATTTTCTTTCATGTGTTTTGCTCATACCTCACCAAAATATGTTGTACATGTATCTTGTGCACCTTAGGCTTTGGTCATGAAAATTTGATATACATTGTTGAAAATATGTTAAAAATTCTGAATTTCAAATAAGACATTTTTAGTAATATGATCCACATTATGTGATATCTAACATGAACCTTGTAGTAGGTTTAATGCCATATAACCATTTTTCAAATAAAGGGAAAGGGAGACTAGCTAATAGAGATTCATGGGAAGAGGTACAAAGGGTATTACAAGAGCTTTAAAAACATGTAAAAAAAATTGCATTAAAAAAATCCATCATGAAAGAAAATTCATTGAGTAAAAATTATATTGAAGTAGAAGCAACACATAATGAAGATCATAAAAGTACAATAGATGACCCTATGGAATAAGACACACTAGAACCAATCATAAAATATATAAGTATTGAATCAAAATCTAAGGAATTAAGTAAAGTAGGGAACTGAAAGCATAGAAATTGAAAGAAGGCTTGTTTAAAAGGTTAATGGTATGAATCACAAAGATCCCATTAACTAGTCAACCACACCAAGAGACTAGTAAAGTCATAATGGGAGGAGAAATTTCAAAATAAGTCATAGTTATTGAAAAAGGAGTGGATGTATTCACTAAAATTGATTTCAACAAGAAAATTGAAAATAAATCCACAACCTAATTATATTCATAGATCAACCATAAAAAATTGCACCAACAAGATTATTGGTAGCTATTAATTATGAAGATGGTGCTATGTAGCTGCCTATTTCACAAACAAAAGGTTAAAATCTAGAGAAAAGTTTAAAACCAGATGAATATGAGACTATAAAAGTCTATTTTTATTTTCAAAGGATGTCACCTAAGGATAAAATAGAATTGCATAAGAAAAATAGAAATTTGGTGGATATAGATCTTATTCAAGAAAATGTTAACATAAGTAAATTTAGAATGCAACTGAACAAGTTATAGAACCAATTAAGAATTGAAAAAGGACAAACAAATCTTACACAATAACAATCAATGATATTGAACAAAGTATTTCACTTTGAGAACAATTGTAGAATATTTTGGGTGTGGAGCCTGATTATTTTCATGATTCAAGCTCTTGTTTCAGTCGTGTTTGGATCCTAGTCCCTGGCATGGGGATGTGAGGGGGCTTGATCCGCGACTAATGTTGCAAGGGGTCCTTGTAAACTCTCAGTAGAATATATGATAGTATAATTTATGTTAATTTAGGGTTTTTTTCCATATAAGGAAACACACAGTTTGTATGAGGGAGTTGTATTATGTCCGAGTCTTATTTTGTGAAAAAAGAGAGAGGAGACTATGTGAGAGAGAAGAGGAAGTTACAATGGATGTGCTATAGGTTGCATCCATTTACTTCACTAGATAAAATAAAAGGAAGGATTGGATGTTTCTCCCAATGGATGTAGCGCAGATTAGGCAAACCACATATATCCATGTTTTACTTTTCGCTTTTTTGTGTTTCCATTATTTTTATTTCCTTTTTCTGTTTTTCAATTCCTAAGAATTGGTATTATATCCAAAGGTATATTTAGCTAATAAGCTTACTAAAAAGAAGGTTTCTTGGTTTGAGTGGGAGAAATGGTGGAAGATGGTAGTTTTAGGGTCAATAAATTCAATGACTAGAACTACCAGCTATGGAAGATGAAAATGGAGGACTATCTATATCAGAAAGATCTTTACCTACCATTGAATGGAAAAGCAAAGCAGCCAATGTGTATGATGGGAAAATAATGGGATATTATCAGAAAAATGGTATTAGGCACAATACGGCTATGTCTGGCAGTGTTTATGGTCTTAAACATTTCAAAGGAAAGGGCAATGGATGGTATAATAAAGGCATTGACCAAACTATATAAAAATCCCTCAACCTCAAACAAGCTATTTCTTATGAAGCATTTATTTAATATAAAGATGTTAGAATGTGGATCTATTGATGATTATTTAAATGAATTTAACACTATTACCAACCAATTAATTTCTGCTGGAGTACTTTTGATGATGAAGTTAGGGCTTTGTTATTTCTATGTTCATTGCTAGAAATTTGGAAAGGCTTAGTAATGGCTATCAATAATTCAATTTCTAGTTCTAGTACTTTAAAGGTTGATGATGTTATTAGTGCTGTCCTTAGCGAGGAAATGCGACAAAAAGTATCAGGTGAGACATCAAGTAATGCTTTGACAACATAGACTAGATGAGGAAAAACAAAGATAGGAAATAACCTAGGATATCTTAGGAAATGAAGGAGAGGCAGATCCAAATCCATATGAGGGATAATGTGCTAGAAATGTGGGAAGAAAGGACACCTGAAGAAAGACTCTAAGTCTCAGAAGGGAAAAGAAGGAGATGGGAAACAACTTGAGAAAATTTTAAGGATGGAAGTTTATCTTAAAGTTTAGAAACCTCGGAAAATTTTACTAGTCCTTGATATTCAAATTGTAAATTTTTTGGTGATACTTTTGTAGAAATTTTTAGATTTCCAGTGATTTTATATTAGTCAGTATAATATTTTGGCAATTTTTAAGGTAAAATAATGGTGTAGTATAAATTTTGGGTGAATTATTTTTAGAAAAAATTAGAAATTGGAAAATCTTTATTTTTGAAAAAGCATGGAAAACTAGCCCACCTGCGAATATTAGCCCCTAAAAGTTTCCATGGAAACAAGAGAACAATAAAAAAGAAAATGTAACAGGTGACATTTTGCATGATGATTTCATTCTTTCATTAGAAAATATTATTGATTTATTTGTGGTAGATTCATAGGCTTCATTCCATGCCACACTCGATAGGAAACATTTTCATGACTATGTTCAAGGATATTTTGGATAGGTTATTCTAGGTGATGATAAATGTTATAAAATTATTGGAATGGGTAAGGTACTTATAAAAAAATAGAATGGAAACGAATGTATATTAAAGGAGGCAAGACATGTTACATATCTAAAGAAAAATATAATTTCAATAGGGAAGTTGATAAGTGAAGGTTGTGTAACTATATTTACATACAAAATATGGAAGGTCACTAAAGGAGCCCTGGTAATAGAAAAAGGAGAGAAGGTAGGCACATTGTATTTATGTAATGGCATTTATGATTATGTTATTGCTTTAACCTCCATAAGAGAATATACAACACTATGGAATCATAGGCTAGGGCACATGAGTGAGAAGGGGATGTAAATTATTCACTTAATAAATTAGGTTTGAAACATGTTGATTTGTATTTCTATTAGAATTATGTTTATGGAAAACAAAAGAGAGTCAGTTTTCTCAGAGTTGGGAAAGAAAAGAGTGAAAAATTAGAGCTTTTGCATAAAGATGTATGGGGACCGACTCATGTATCATCTCTTGGTGGCTCTCATTATTATGTTATTTTTATCAATTAGGCAACTAAACAAAATGGATTTATTTTATTTGAAATAAATCTAACATCTTTGATACTTTTAAGAAATGGGATATTTGGTTGAAAATGTTTTAGGAAAGAAGTTGAAGTGTCTCAGATCAGATAATGGTGGTGAATATTGCAACAAGGAGTTTGATAATTATTTTTCATACCATGGAATTCATAGATAGAAGATAGTTCTAGGAACACCACAAGGAAATGGTCTATCAGAAAGGTTGAATAGGACAATCATGGAGCATGCAAGGTGTGTGAGATTTCATGCAGGATTGCCCTTACAATTTTGGGTGGATGCTATAAATATTGCTACTTATAAAATAAAGAGAGGGCCTTCAATTTCCTTGGATGGTCAGATTCCAAGGGAAGCATAAACATGTAAGAAGGTAAACTGATCATTTCTAAATACCTTCGGTGAAGAATTTGTCCACATTAATAAAGAAAATATTACAAATCTTAAGGAAAAATCAAAGAACTGTACCTTTATTGGATACAATGTTAATGATTTTTCTTATTTCTTATATGATTATGAAAACCATAAAATCATTAGGAGTAGAGGTGCAGTATTCAATGAAAGGGTCTTATACACAGATCAATTGTAGGGAAAGAAATAGGAAAAGGAAAACACAAAATGCACAGTTCTTGATGATATAATAGAAAAAGAAAAGTCAAAGGTGTTAGGAAATCATAATGATCAATAACAAAAACAACAACAACAACAACAACAACAACAACAAAAACAACAACAACAACAACAACAACAACAAAATAACAAGAATGATATGAAGAAGCAATGCAGGTAGAAACTAGAAAGAAGTGGGAGTAAGCCATGAAAGAAGAGATGGAATCCTTCATACATAACTAGATTTGGGACTTAGTCAGGTTTCTTGCAGGTAAAATAACATTATAGAATAAATGGGTTTACAGATTGGAGGAAGAAGATGGAAGAAAAAAGAGGTATAAGGTTAGACTTGTTATGAAGGGATGTGCACAAAAGAAAGTTATAGACTTTGATGAAATATTGTCTCCTGTTGTTAAAATGACTTCATCAAAAACTATTTTAAGTCTAGTGGAAACACAATAGTTTCATATTGAATAGTTAGATGTAAAGACAACCTTTCTCCATGGTAATTTTGAGGAATATGTTTATGCAAAAACCACAAGGGTATGAGGTCAAAGGGAAGGAGAAGCTAGTATGCAAGTTGAAGAAGAGATTTTATGGCTTAAAACAAGTTCCAAGACAGTGGTATCTAAAATTTGGCAGGTTTATGTTAGAACAAGGTTATACTAGATGTCATTATGACCAATGTGTTTATATTAAGAAAAAAATGATGGAAAATGTATTATATTGTTATTTTATGTATATGACATGCTTGTTGCTAGGTCTAACATGTGGGAAATAAATGCAATCAAAAGAAAATTGGCCAATTCATTTGCAATGAAAGATTTGGGTGTTACAAAGAAAATACTTGGTATTAAAATAACTAAAGATGAGAAAAATCACAAATTAACATTGTCTCAGGGTGAGTACATAGGAAAGGTGTTGGAAAGATTTAATATATGCAGAATGGCAACTAGTTATTGCACCTTTAGCTACCTATTTCAAACTAAGTAAAGAGATGTGTCCCAAGAATCAGTAAGAGATAGACTATATGTCTAATGTTCCGTGCTCATCAACAGTTAGAAGCTTAATGTATGCAATGGTGCGGACAAGGTTTGATATTACACAAGCAATGGGAATTGTGAGCAGGTATATGAGTAGTCCAAGTAAAGAGCATTTGATGGTAGTGCATGTTGAAAATAACAACAAGAAATGTTAAAAATAACATCTAGAAATTCTAATTTAAGTTGTCCTTGAATTAAATTAGGAATTAAATCAAAATTCTATTCTCATAGCAACTTGTAACAATTAACTAAGTTAAGGTTACTGAGTTGGCTTAGTAAAATTGAGTTGGAAGTCTATCTCGAGTCATGCAGAGCGATTCCTAAATTTTAGGGGTCTATGTTGAGTTCTTTTGAGTTGTAATTAATTAACCCAGTTTAACTGAATTAAACTAGTTCTAACTATTGGAGGTGTTATCACTCCTTCAAATCTCCAAGGCCGAGGAAAGACTCCAACTAAGGTAACCACAAACCAATCTTTTGACTTGGTAGCTAGCCCTACCAATACAGAGAGGGCTCTCGCCAAAGGATCACAACCAAGAGGGTTGGATGGATTAGGGTTTTAGGCTAGATATAGTAGCTCAGGGTTTGTTTGATTTAATTTGGTTTGGGTAGTCACTAGATGAGTGAATTAGGTCAAAGAGTGAACAAGGTCAGGGCAAAAGAGAATTAGAATTTCAGAAATCTGATGGGGCAATGTAGGAAAGTTACTTTAACACTTTGTAGTATAGTGATGAGATGGTTTAGACTAGTGAGGTGCTAAAACAAGCATGAGATCATGAATTCTCTCTAAACTGAAGAAATAAAACAAATTATGATGATTTTCCCAAAACAGAGCATATAAGATGGATTCTTCTTAACATACCTTGAAAATAAAACATATTTAAAGTGAAATGGATCATGAAAGGTACAAAAAATTCACACATATGTAACTGAAGAGGAAATAATATCAAAATACCATGCCACAAGAATCCCACCAAAATAGCTGCAACTCATCCAATATATTCCATGCCAATGTATGAAACACTAATACAGCATCCAATGAAGTCCAACCTATAGAACGAATGAGAAATTAAATAATGTAGGCCTCAAACAAACTCATCCTAGCCTCAAGGGTCAAATCCATGAGAGGAGGAGCAGTTGCAACAAAGACTGAACTGATAGCTAGAGTGTAGGGTGGTCAAAGCGACTCATCCCTAACTTAAGAAAAATGATTCATTACAAGTCATAGAGGCAATTTACCTAATGTATTTACCCTAGGTAATAGTAAAAACATAATAATTACACCATAATTATCAATTACATCAGTAAAACATTAATTTCACATAGGTAAAAATCAAATTGGATAGAAACAGTGAAAATTTGGGCTGACTATCAAACGTATAACGCCATCTTCAAGCTGACTTTTACCTGCCTTCTTGATATCCAAATCTAGTCTAAGATAGCTCATTGGAAAGCTTATCCTATATAGTTTCTAAAAATTCCCTTAGTTTTCAAAATGGGTTTTATGTTCCCCTCCAAAATTCCTTTCTCCCAAGACAACTCAAACGCGTAGTGCCTGGTCCAAAAATGAGGCAGAAACATGATTTTTAGGTGGTTTTTTTCCTTTTTCACCCACCAATTTTTCTTTCTAGGGATGGAAACATGGATTTATTGGATTTCTTGGTTTGTCTAAATCCAATGGTGGTGGTCATTCCTCCAAAACATGCCTCCAAAGTTTGACCAAACTTCTGATATAAAAATTGCCTTAAAAAGATAGGAAACACAAGATGACAAAAAATGAGTCAAGGCTCTTCAAAATTGTTCAAGAAGTTGATGTCTGAGGTGGCTAGGCATCTTCTCCTCAGGGTGTTTAGTATCAAACCCTAGGGAGGTGTAAGGTAGGGGGAATGTAGTTTTTTAGGGAATAGTAAATGGGGAAGGGTAAATATGAATATGATGGGTGAAGGGATATGTGTATTGGAGAGGGATATAGGTGATAGTTTGGGGATGGGGAAATTTGTTTACAATATAGGGGTTTGGGAGCCTAGGTAGTGTTGTACCACTTAGGACTTAGGGTTTTAGGACAAAGGGTTAGAGAGTATCCAGGATATAAAGATTTAGGGAAAGGGAAGGAGGGTGGAGGGAAGTGTGCAAAAGGGAATGAGAGTGGAAGGTAGTTTTTGGGGAAAATCTAGGGTTTATATGTAACAATTAAGACAAATATTTAATAAAACCTTTCAAACACTTGGGAATTGACTTGAGGAGGGGGAAAAGCACATCCCTTAGCTGCTACTTACTTGCATTGAGGTTGAAAGCATTTTGGAGGAGCTGAGGAGGTGACTGGAGCGTTGCTGGACAAACGTGCAATGCCAATGCAGAATGCGCATTGCCTTAGGCAAACATGCAATGTCTTAATGGAACACACAATGCCTTAAGGAATCACGCAGCGCTAGGTAAACGTGCAACACTAGAATAGAATGCATAGCGCTAGAAGGAAACACACAATGCCTGCCCTGTTTCTGCTGATTTCACCGATAAATGTGAGAAGGCTCTCTTGGGGTTTGATCAATGAGTGATAGGGGAAAATGAAGCTAATTTTGATGCCAAGAAGTCCTTTATGGGTGAGTGAATTTTATATTTTTCTTTTCAAACCCAATTTCTAATGTTTCATTTGACCCCTTTTTTGACCTCTTTGCTAATTTGCTTTTTGACTTTTTGCTTTGCAGATGGGTGATGCTGAAGTTTTGGCAATCTTCACTTTTTACTTTGGTTTAGATGATATTGGCAATGGATTTTGAGTAAATAGCTAAGAGTAGTGACTTATTACATATGATAACCATACAATTACATAAATAAATAAAAATTATTACATCTCCCTTTTTTTGAAATAAAATTACAAAATGGAATGAAATTTTTACTTAAAGACAAAATTTGGAACTTTAGCAACCATGGTTACATGCTTGTAAACCCTTATTTGACTGAAAAATGGATATTATTTGCTTCTCTCTCATATTATGCAGTGAAATGGTGTTTTATTGGACCTTGGAAAATAAAACCTAGTGACCTAATGGGACCTTGAATGACTAGACTTCAGGTGGACTTGACTGACACAAAACATGATGAAATGAGATTTTATAGTCAATGTATTTTCAACAAGACACATGAAGGTGGGCTAGTAAATATAAATTTTTGAGAGGGGATGGGGTTTCAACTTGGGTTACCATCAGTGACTAAATTTTTACATGATGACCTAGGTGGAATGATAAAAATTTCAACATGGGACACTAATATGATATAAAAGAGGAGTTTTTTATCATTAATGGAAGTATGCAAATACTGACTCTAACATTGGCTTTATTGGGGATGGAAGCTCCTTGGAGGTGTCAAGAAAACCGTAGACCAAGTTCCTAACCATGTGGGCCAATACGGTCAAAAAACTTAAACTGAAATGCATGACTAAATGTTGACAACTCAACTGGCATAAACCGACTTGTGACAAACTTAAAACTGTCTCAAATTAAACTGAAAAAAGATGCTTATAATTGACCTTATTCAACAAAACCTACTCTAACTGATCCATTCATCACTTGATCAGGTGAAATGGAACAACTGATGCAACCATGTAAGCGTTCTGACTGCTATTTGAATTCTCTGCAAGTGCTAAGTTATGAGAAAGAAGATAGAACTAATGAAAGGAAACTCCCATGAAAACTTGAAATCAAATTGAATCTTGATGAAATTGCAAAGAATGAGCCCTCCGACTAACCTCAACAATGTTGTAAAAGGATCATCATAGGGATACATATTGATTTCCAGACCATATAATACATTATTGTTCTGCTCTAGGTAGTCTTCATACCTTGATTTTAAAATTTTCCCAACATCCGTGATTTCTTCCCTCGATGACTACAACAAGTTGAAAAAAGGATCCTGAAACTCGTGAATGACTAATTTTTCTTGATGATCAACAACAAAACAAGAATCTTCTTCATTACTATCCTGATATGCTTGGAAATTTTCAGATGAGCTTTGTAATGAGATTCCTGCTAAAAATGACAAAGAAATTGGCTGTCAGATCAAGTTTATATCAACACTCTTTTCAGGCTCACAATTAGCTAATGGAGAAGGAATTTTACCACATATATCATCCAACACATCAGCTATAGGGTAATTAAAAACTTGAAAAGACTGCTGCAACCTATTTTTCATTGGTTCAAATGAGACTGCATGATTTTCTATAGGTTGCTCATCCTTTGTTTTAGAGATATTATGAAAATTTTCCTTTAAAGACTGAAAGGCTTTAAAACATAATGGTACATAATCATCTTGCATCATTTGATCACATGTTTCAGCTTCCAAGCCTTCATCTACAATTTGGGATTCAATGGAATTTGGTGGCTGCAAATCTAGAGCTAAGGAGGATTCTATGTCGCAAATGATTTCCTCAAGCATTTCAGGAGAAGGTTTATCATTTATAGTGTTGACCACTCGCTTATGTGCTTGCTTATATTTTTCTCTTATTTTTGTAAATGAGGAGAAACACAAGGGTAAGGAGCTCTGATCAAGAATTTCATTATCCTTTTGATTGTCAAGATCGAAAGTTAATGACTTTTGATTTCTGATTACATCAAAGTTGTCTCTGATGAACTGAAATGAAGTAAAAGAAAGAGGCAAAGATCCTTCACTTACTTCCAAATTTTCTGCACTTTCCTCCTCACTACCATAGCTGATATGCATTGGCTGATCACTGTATTCGAGCTGCTGAAATTGAACTTCCTCCTCCCATAAACCAGCTGCTGATTGGTCTGCAAGATTAGTTTCTGTTTGGAGAACATAATCATCGTCATACTGATCAAACTTTGGCAAAACATTACAAGTAATGTCATCAAACATACACATTATATCAGCAGATTGTTTCTCCTCGAATTGATCTATAAATCCATTTTCTTATCTATGGTAGCTGGGATTAGCAGGAAAGTCTTTAAGGCCAACAACCTTTTCTTCTTCTGGGATAAGTGGGTCATGGTGATCTTGAACGGAAAATTCATCTCTCACAGTGATATTTTGCATAATTTTCTCCATTGTACTCACCAAAATGTCGAGCTTTACCTCTGAGGATGTCAGGTGCTATGCATCTATGTTCTCCCTGTTTTCTTCCTTCAACTTTGGCCTTCTGATCAGCAGATTAGCCTCCTCATCTACTGCATTGTTCTGCATCTCTTCAAGCATTGCAAGGTTCATTTCTCTCAGCTAAAACTCCATTTCTAGATCAAAGGCATCCGAGTAATGTAAGAGAGTTGAGTTGGGAGGAGGTCTTATATTCGCACGTATCAAACAATAGACTTGATTGAATATGGTAGAAAACTGTTGTACTGTCTCCCCTGGCTGTCTTTTCAGCTAGTCATACTCTTCTAGAATCAGGAAAGGGTTTTCCCTAACCACCCACTTGTCAAGGAAAACTTTGATAAACTGCGGGAAATCTAAGATGCTTGCAACCAGTAGGTTTTTGAACCAATTCTTGACTTTGCCTTGCAAAGAAAGAGAAAACAACCTAATACCGACACCTTCTTCATAAACTTCAAAAAGGTCGAGGAAAGTATCAAAATTATTCATATGTCTCTCAGCAGTGATGTTGTCACATTCACCATCAAACCTTGGCAGATATAGGTAATGAATTTCAGGGAAAGCATGGAGTATAGGAGGTAAGATGAGTGGTTTATATCTATCTCATATTTTATAAGGTGTAGGAGTATGTACAAAAGCTGTAGGATTTGTCTTGACCTCTTGAGGTTCATCAATCATTCAGAAAAAGGGTCTGGACCAAGATCAAAGGTGTATGGGGAATTTGTATTTACAACCTTCAAAAGAAAGGATTAATCCAATGGAGTTTCGTGATCTTTTATCAAACATAATATACCTTGGAGAACTTTTTGGAAATTGTCAAGAAAAGAGAAGAGATATTTCATCATAAACAACATGTTATCTTGAATAAAAGTCCAAGTTGAATACCTGATCTTCCCATGTTGTCCTTTCATATTTATTGGCAAGGTTCATCCTCTAGTGGAGTCTTTGGATTTGATTTTCGAAATTGATTTGGAGTTGCTAGGTGGATGATTTCAGCCTTCGTGTGCCTGATCACTGTCCACGATTAACAATCAGATCTAAACTTTGTCGTACACACAGGGAAGATATGATCTCTCGTGTCCCTGACAAAGGCGGAAATATGTTATCACTCCTCCAGATCTCCAAGGCTAAGGAAAGAGTCCAACTGACGTAACCATAGACCAATCTTTTGACCTGGTAGTTAGCCCTACCAAGCCAGAGAGGGCTCCCTCCAAAGGATCACAACCAAGAGGGCTGGAGGGATTCGGGTTTTAGGCTAGATATAGTAGCTCAAGTTTTGTTTGATTTGATTTGGTTGGGGTAGTCATTGGATGAGTGAATTAGATCAGAGAGTGAACTAGGTCAGGGAAAAAGAGAATCAGAATTGCAGACATCTGATGGGGCAAGGTAGGCAAGTTACTTTAACACTTTGTAGTATAGTGATGTGATGGTTTAGACTGGTGAGGTGCTAAAAAGAGCATGAGATCATGAATTATTCTTAAACTGAAGAAATAAAACAAATTATGATGATTTTCCCAAAAAAAACATAGAAGATGAATTCTGCTTATCACACCTTGAAAATCAAACATATTTAAAGTGAAATGGATCATGAAAGGTACAAAACATTCACACATATGTAACTAAAAAGGAAACAATATCAAAATACCATGCCACAGGAATTCTACCAAAATAGTTGCAACTCAACCAATATATTGCATGCCAAAGTATGAAACCCTAATACAATATCCAATGGAGTCCAACCCATAGAATGATTGAGAAATTACATAATATAGGCCCCAAACCAACTCATCCTAGCCTCAGTGTTTGAACCCATGATAGGGGGAGTAGTTGCAACAAAGACTGAACTGATAGCTAGAGTGTCGAGTGGTCAAAGTGACTCATCCCTACCTTAAGCAAACTGATTCAGTACAAGTCATAGAGGCCATTTACCTAATGTATTTACCCTAGGTAACAATAACAACATAATAATTACATCATCCTTATCAATTACATCAGTAAAACATTAATTTCACATAGGTAAAAATCAAATTGGAGAGAAACAATGAAAATTTGGGCTGACTGTCAAACGCACATCGCCAGTGTCAAACGTGAAACACCATCTTCAAGATGACTTTTACCTACCTTCCTGATGTCCAAATCTAGTCCTGGACAGCTCATTGGAAATCTTATCCTGTCTAGTCTCCAAAAATTCCCTTGGTTTTCAAAATGGGCTTGTTTTTCCCCTCCAAAATTCCTTTCTCCCAAGACTACTCAAATGCACACTAGTCCAGAAATGAGGCAGAAACATGATTTTTAGGTGGTTTTTTGCCTTTTTCACCCACCAATTTTACTTTCCCATGCTGGAAATATGGTTTTCCTGGATGTTGGTCCTTTTGAATCCAATGGTGATGGCCATTCCTCCAAAAAGTGTCTCCAAAGTTTGACCAAATTGCTGATATAAAAATTTCCTTAAAAAGACAGGAAAAGCAAGATGAGAAATATTGAGTCAAGGGTCTTCAAAATTGTTCAAGAAGCTGATGCCTGAGGTGGCTAGGCATGGATTGAAGCCTCTGCAAGTATATCAAGCTTCTTCTTCTTCTTATGGTGTTTAGTATCAAACCCTAGGGAGGTGTAAGGTAGGGGGAATGTAGTTTTTTAGGGAATAGTAAATGGGGAAGGGTAAATATGAAGATGATGGGTAAAGGGATATGTGTATTGGAGAGGGGTATAGGGCAGTAGTATGATAGTTTGGGGATGGGGAAATTTGTTTGCAATATAGGGGTTTGGGAGCCTAGGTAGTGTTGTATCACCTAAGACTTAGGGTTTTGGGTCAAAGGGTTAGAGGGTATCTGGGATATAAAGATTTAGGGAAAGGGAAGGAGGGTGGAGGGAAGCGTGCAAAAGAGAATGAGAGTGGAAGGTATTTTTTGGGGGAAATCTAGGGTTTATATGTAATAATTAAGCTAAATCTTCAATAAAACCTTTCAAACACTTAGGAATTGACTTGAGGATGGGGAAAAGCACATCCCTTAGTTGCTACTTACTTGCATTGAGGTTGAAAGAATTTTGGAGGAGCCGAGGAGGTGACTGGAGCGTTGCTGGACAAATGCGCAACGCCAATGCAAAGTAGACAACGCCTTAATGGAACACGCAACACCTTAAGGAAATGCATAACATCAGGTAAATGCGCAGTGCCAGAAGGAAACACGCAACGCCTGTCCTATTTCTGCTAATTTCACCGAGAGCTATGAAAAGGCTCTCTTGGGGTTTGCTCAATAAGTGATAGGAGGAAATTGAAGCTTAGTTTGTAGCCAAGAAGTCCTTTATAGGTGAGTGAATTTTATATTTTGCTTTTCAAACCCACTTTCTAATGTTTCATTTGATCCCTTTTTTGACCTCTTTGCTAATTTACTTTTTGACTTTTTGCTTTGCAGGTGGATGATGCTGAAGTTTTGGCAATCTTCACTTTTTATTTTGGTTTGGATGATATTGGCAATGGAGTTTGAGTAAATAGATAAGAATAGTGAATTATTACATATGATAAGCATAAAATTACACAAATAAATAAAAATTATTACATCTCCATTTTTTGAAATAAAATTACAAAATGGAATGAAATTCTTACTTAAAAAAAAAATTTGGAACTTTAGCAACCATAGTTACATTCTTGTAAACGCTTATTTGACTGAAAAGGGATATTATTTTCTTCTCTTTCATACTTTTCTGGCCTTATGCAGTGAAATGGTGTTTTATTGGACCTTCGAAAATAAAACCTAGTGACCTAATGGGATCTTGAATGACTGGACTTCAGGTGGACTTGACTGACACAAAACATGATGAAATGAGCTTTTATAGTCAATGTATGTTCAACAAGACACATGAAGGTGGGCTTGCAAATATAAATTTTTGAGAGGGGATGGGGTTTCAACTTGGGCTACCATCAGTGAGTAAATGTTTACATGATGACCTAGGTGGAATGATAAAAATTTCAACATGGGACACTAATATGATATAAAAGAGGAGTTTTTATGACTGATGACAATATGCAAATACTGACTTTAACAGGAGGAACTAGTGAGTGGTCAGGTGAATTAAATTCGATTTATTTCACATGTAGTGATCAATCATATAGCTAATAATTCACTCAAAAATAACTCATGCATGTTAGTTCAGAGGAAGATCCAGTTGGGATTATAGTTTAGGGAGAGTGTACTATCTGTTGTATAATTTTTCGAGTTGTACAGATGGTGCATGAAATTAGTAGAAGGCTTATGATGGATTGCGCAGTTTTGGTGAGGGATTTTTCCAATTAAATATGGGATAATTATCTCAGGAATTGTGCAAGGAAGTAAGAGCTTGGAGGGCTAGGAATTTGGCCAAGTGCTGGTCAAAGGAATCTAGTCAGGCCGAGGATAGAAAATACATGTGCACGTTGAGTAGAGCATATTGTATTCATCCAAGGCTTACCTAGGAAGCAGGGAGATAGATTGTACTAGTGAAGGAATTGTTCGGGTTGAACAAGCATTGTCTTTTCTTCTCAGATATTCTGGTTAATGAAATATAGATAGTCGAGGTTTTCAGAAGTTGCTTTCCCCAGAGAAATATTGTGTTATGTGTGCTTGATATTCTTCCTTTTCTGCTTATTGATTTCATCAATCAATTTTGGTTTCCGCTAAAGAGTAGAGTAGATTATTGTCTTGTGTTTTAGCATATCACATAAGCTATTGAATTTATAATGTAGTGGATTCTCAAGTACTTGAGAGGCACCACTAATCAAGCATTATGTTTTGGAGGTTTAAACACTATTCTATAGGGATATGTTGACTCAGATATGGCAGGTGATAGATATAATAAGAGGAGCACCATAGGGTATGTGTTTCTTGTAGGTGAAACAATAGTAAGTTGGGTTTCTAAAATACAAAATATTGTTGTAATTTCAACAATGAAAGTATAATATGTTGCTTCTACAAAGGCTAGTAAAGGAATGATTTGGTTACAAAGGTTTATGGATGAATTTGGAAAGAAGCAGGAGATTGGCATGTTTTACAGTGACAACCAAAGTTCCATTCATATTGAAAATAACTCATCCTTTCATACCAAGGCTTAAACACATACAACTCAGGTACCATTTCATCTAATCCAATTTCGAAGATGGATAGTTGAAGCTTGAAAGGATAAACACTAGCCAGAATTCTGTAGACATGTTAAAAAAGGCAGTAACTAGGGAGAATATGTGTTTTTGTTCGATTTCAATTTTCCTTTAAGTATGATGATAAAGATGAGAAATAACCAATCTAGGTGGAAGCATTTTCTATCAAGTGAAGCAACAATGGAATTGCTATAATTAGTCCCCAATTGGGAGATTATTCGATGTGCAACCAATGTATTTTCCTAATTTATAGCTAATATTGCTAAAAATGCTACTATCATAAAGTGGAAGAAATCCCAATAAGATCTCAATAAATGATCCTAACATGGACAAAAAAAATATTAACCACGAAAAAAGAGTTACACAGCCATGCAATTAAGATTCAACATAAAGCTACATAAATTATGGATATACAAGCTCAAATTGATAAACATAATGCTTTAAAACGAAATTTGTTTGGCTATCAAAGATGGAAAAGATAAGATAATTGTTGAGACCAAACAACTTATCGGAAGAAAAACTAAAAGTATACAAATTTCTGCAAGAAAACCTTATTAGTGCCAAAAATTGTGATGAAATAACAGTGATTATGAAAAATATTATCGGGAATTTCAATGCGCTTCAAGATACAAAGGAGCTTGAAAGAAATGTTAAACTTTAGGTTAATAAATCTTGGGAGGAATTAGGGGATAAAGTTTAGGCTTCCATATATGTAATAAAGTTTGTAAATAACAAATCGAAAGTTAATCTTGACACACTATGAACTAAATATAAAACTTCTTTTACAATGCGTGTAAAGACAATGCATATAAAACAAATTTTAATTATGGAAGCATGAGACAAATGTGGAGCACGTTTATAGTTTGAGAAAGAATTCAAAAATTAGTTTCTTAAGATGGAATTTGATATATGGTTCTCTAGTAGGGAAATGAAAGGTCAAATGAACAACAATTTAATGTTGTTCATGGTCCAATAGGAGGAATAATTTTTTTTTTATGAATAGCTATATAAGGATTTTTATTCTTTTGAGTATTCTTGCTCACATCCCTAAGGCTCTTCTTTCTCCTTTTTATAACTTATATATTGAATTAGACATTGTATGTAGACAAATGTAGGAATTTAGAATTCCAAAGGAAATGTTTGGCAATAAATTTCAAAGTTAGGAAATAATACTCCATTTTTGGTTTCCTCATCGGCATTATCTCGGACTACAGTGATTCAAATTAAGTATCCACTTTAACACTTGAATCAACAACTAAAGAAATGAAAATGCAAATTTCCATGCCACAAATAAAAGGAATAAAAGCATGAAGTAAATAAATTATCATGCCATTCACTATTTAAATAATTTTCCAATGAAATTAGGGTTTCCACTTTGTCCACAATATCTTAAAATAGAAAATATTATTCAACAAAAATGATTATCTCATGCTGTATGATTTAATGTTGGATTTGAATATTTTATTTTTAGATATATTTCTAATGCTAATAGATATTTTCTTTGAAAGAGAACTTTGCCTGTCTTGGTTGTGATGCGTGTAGGTTATTGAGGTTAGCAATGGAAATAAGATGTCTAGGAGATAGAGTAGGATTTTCTAAAGTTGGTCCAGTCATATCTCACAATATCAATCAAGTCACCAAGGGTATGCAATTTTTATTCCTCTCTTTTCATCTATGCAATGCATCTTGTGTGGTAGGTATAAGAGAATATTGTATGCTGTTTATCCCATCGTCTAACTGATTTAAGGGGAATATCTATGGCATCATAAATACTTTTCTAAAGGGAAATGTTTGGAAAAATAGAACTAGAGACTCCAACAGGGAAAAATATTTTATTTCTCCTTTTCCTTTGGTTGATTTCTTGATTTCTTGGGAATTCTCTTCTATTTTCTATCATGTTTGTGTCTTTTCTTGGCCATATACATTCTTGATTATTCAGATATAAGCTCAATTGAATTTGAAGTATTTATCAAAGGTATCATCACTATATCTCCTTGCAGATAGAGTAATTTCTATGCAATCATCACTCTCTTCCCTCAATAAGGGATCAATAACATGTCATTTCATGTTGTCCTCTATGATAGAGTGATAAGGTATATAGGTGGCCTTTTTGGTTGAGATATTAGTTTTTGATTTTCTGTTTGAGCCCATGTCTATATTTTCTCACTGTCATAGGGATAAAACTATCTTGGATCATGTCCAAATCCCTTGTTCATCATCAATTCCAATCAATTTTCATGGATTTGGGTCTCCCTTATCTAGCTTGTATTGGCTTGTTTATCTTTGATACTTGAGTACTTTGTTTGGTGATAAGTGATCCAAATAGGATCTCAAGTGCCTAATCTAGTCAATTGATTAATACTTGTTTCTTACTCGTTGAAGAAAAGTTAAGGAAACTAAAATTCATCTTCTAGATTTTTTCCATTTAGTCTCTTTTTATTTTTGGATTTGTTTTCTTTATAGAAACATTGAATGATTAGGATTATTTGGATACCCTCATTGTATTGAAAATTTGAACTTCCCTTTCCCCTCTTTCTTCTATCTTTGTTTACCACATTTTTTCTCTTATCAAATATTTCATTTGGTGCATTTGAGTGTTTGTGAGTGCAAATTTAGATTTAAAAAAGAGAATCTTGAAAAATGGCTTATCACACACGAATAAACAAGTGTAAATACAATGTAAGTTTTAGATTTGTGTCTTAGTGTAGACAATAAGAAAGCATACACCTACAATATCCTACAAGGGAAACAAAGCAAACCCTACACAAGGAAAAAAACTAGAGAGGCTAAAGAGAGTGAATTTATTCATGATCTCAACACACAAATAGATCACAATTACTCCCCAAACCACTTAGATCTAGTTTAGAATGTGATGAAAGAAACACAAATACCAATCACCACAAAAATCGATTGAATCAAGTATACAACATTTAACAACAAGCCAAAATCACAAACAAAAGATAAAATCTCCCAAATCAAAGACCAAATTGACTAGATATGGTACACATATGATCGGAAAATGGTGATATATCTAAGGCTTTGTTAGCATATCTTAGTAGAAAGAAAACATCTACAAAAAATAAAAGAATAAAAGTAAAATAAAGTAAATAAAAAATTAGGGAAATAATAGTTAAAGGAAATTGGTTACTGAATATATCTCATAAACCTATCATGTTATATTTCAAATGAAATATAAGAAATTTTTTGATCTAATGGTTTTAATCTGACGTAAAGTAGAGGTCCCTATGGAAAGATATGGCAAAAGTAAATTCACGCGTTTGTCAAGAAAAATCGCAAAACAAGTTGCATTTCAATCAACCATATCTTCCTCATCCAAACATCATTTCAGATGATTTTTTGGGGCTAAAATTCCAATCATAAGTCAAAGCTATAATTGTTTCACTCAAATTTTGTGCAGAAAATCACAAAATTTGATCTGAAACCTGCAACTAGGTTTTCTCATTTTTAAAATAAATTTTAAAAAATATTTAGATCTAATTAAATTCAAACAAACTCAACTTGTAATAGGCCTAGAAAAGCTAAAAAATGATAGAATAAAAGTCAACAAAAAATATATATCAAAAATCACAACCAAGGATATAGAAATAAGAGCACTAGAGTGAGACTCCCCATCGACGTCACCTACTTTTTTTTCTAGGAGATTCCCAGAAACAAGGAGCTATTGCTCCACAGATCTAGCCCTATGATACATCGTACAATGGGTGTAACCTATGCGAATTCCAAAGACTTAATACAAAAACATGCAAGCCAAGTCTATATCATAGAGTAAAAAGTTTGCACTTGATCCCTTAGAGGTTGATGAAGTAGATTTGAAAGCAACCCTGGAGATCCCACTTCTATCCAAAGATCTTACTCCTCTCACTCCTAGTTCCAACCTCCTAAACACAATCACCGCTAGAGAAGATAACAGTTCCTCCTCCACAAAAGAGTTAGCTTACATAATAAAAACTATAAACTATATTAATATTCCATCTTGAGGGCACTCATCTGAAACCCGTGACCTTTTTTTTCTCCTTTTTTTTACCCCTAATTAGATTAAAAAAAAATCATCTTATAACAAGACTAGAAAAGGTCGAAAATGATAGAATAAAACTAAACAACATGTATATATCAAAAATCACAGCCAAGGAGAGAGAAATAAAAGAACTAGGGTGAGACTCACCAGTGGATTTGCCAATTATGTTGTTCCAAGGAATGTCCTAGAGACAAGGAGTTGTTGCTCCATGGATCTATCCATTTTGTTATAGGCCATTTTGCCACATCCGATTAGTGAGCCTCCTAATGGGATTAATCAACATCCTAGTCCCCCTTGTCACCATCTTGCACAAAGCCCTAAGCATGTTCCCTTCATCCCCCATAATTTCAACCCTAAACTGCATAATCTAAGTTAGTTTTAGGACCAACGCTCCCTGTATGCCTACTTGGGTGCGATCACCTACAGGTTTCTCCACTGTGGACTGCATTGGTCACCAACAGGTTGCTCCCATTTTCACCTGCGTTGGTTCTAGAAATTCGGGAGAATGATCGGGATTCCAGAAGCTTCCCCTTCTAGGAGTTTCCAAAATTTGTTTTAACTACTTACCTTTGACAAAAAATTCGGATCCTATCCTTCCTTAATTTTGAGTTTTCACCACTTATCCTTTGATCCTATCCCTCCATCAAAGGTGGAGCTCAAACGCTAGATGGGTAATTGGATAAGAACTGCCAACTTACCCTACTTCTCTATATATTCCTAGCCTTCTATGTGGTTGTGTTGAAAATAATACTGAGAGGGGGGATGAATCAGTATTATCTAGTCCTTTTAACAATTCTTCCTTATTTATACTTTGAATTATTTTTGCATATCAGTACCATAAAACAATGAGCATGAACAAGAAAAACAGACAGTCACATCAAAGAACACCAGATATAAGGTGGAAACCCAATGTGGGTGAAAACCACCTGCTGCAATATGTCTCTATCTTCTTTCAAATTAGAAACTCCTTTTACAATGATCTTATACTGGTGCAGTCCTTTACCAGTACGCAGGCTGCAACCTGCAGAGAGCTACAACTCTCTCTCGTTTTCCAGTCTCTCCTGGAAGGGAGCTAAACCCCCTACTTCTTTTCAAGGACCACTTTTCATAAATTTTCAAACTGGATCCATATACATCAAATGATTATCAAGTACATGTAAATTATACAGTCAGTTGTAATAACCAGATCAATAATAACAGAACATAACCCAGAACAC
>APFE030817211.1:27598-54510 GCA_000404065.3 Pinus taeda | reverse complement strand
TTTAAAACATTTTTCGAGCCTCAGGACACATTACATCATGACTTTAACCATTTACATCTTAAGGGAGAAAAACCCCTTTAACATAGACCCTCACAAATCACCCAGCTCTGCGACACAACTATAATCTAGCAGATCAACACACTAGGATTCTCCTAAGATTCCAATGACAAAAATCTATCCCGGCTTTGGGGTCAGGTTTGAAGGAAAACTCTGCCGATCCGTGGATCGGTGAGACGAAAAACCTTCCGGGACATAGATTATCATAAGAAAGTTAGGTCCACCTAGGCAATTTACCGACACGACTCATATCTGCTAGGATTATTTACAATTAATACATGCAGACTGGGTTTACAATTAGATTGATCAAGCTGTTGATGACTGCAGGATGGCACGGACACGCTGATCAGGTGCTGCCCCTTTTTGCAAAGAAAAAGGGGGTGTACTGCATGGGTAGTTGACCGGTATAGGTCAACACACTCTATGACTTGCAACCCAACCATGACATCATCCCAACAGTGACTCCTATACCTCCCAACACTGCCTCTTCGAATCTAGGCAAAATGACTCTTTTACAATCTTTACAATGATGACTTTTTTACAATTTTACAATGATGACTCTTTTACAATGACGACTCTTTTATAAATGACTCTTTTACAACTTTACAATGATAACTCTTGGCCTTAACAATACTTCACGATAACTGGATGGCTGTCATGTCTTCAAGGATGTCCTGCTACAATGCTTCCTTGGATTTGATACTTCTGCTTTTGAATTCTTGCTTGATGTTGTACTTGAATCTTCTTCTACCTGCATGCAAAGTTTGCGCCGCAAAACCAATACCAAAACAAAACAAAATACCCTTCAACTTACCTTTGCCTGCAAAACACATGTAAGTGCATAATAATGAACAAATACAAAGACAAATTACAATGCGTTACTGAAGTGTGCTTGCTACTTTCGTTGTTGACTTGTTGCAACAGTAGACAAAGACTCCCACTCTTGATATAGGTCTGGATTCTATGCAAGACTATATCCAAAACTTGACCTAAAGATATATACAATAAAAACTTATGACAGACCCTAGACTTGTGATGGACCAAGTTCTAAGCAGTGTTGCACTAATCACGATATTATCGTATAATCGTGATAATTCCAAAGAAAAGATAAAATCGTGTGTAGTAATCAGAATTGCTTTTTTGCCCGATTTTTTTAGTAATTATCGTGGGAGGTTCAAGCAACACGTGTTTAAAGGGAAAAACATGATTTTTTTTTTTTTTAATATATTTATATTTATTTATTTATTTGGACAGCAGAGGGCGCGATGGGGTTTGGAGACTTGGAGTGTAGGAGGCTTGGAGATTTTGCCATTTTGGAGCTAAATCAACTACCTAGAGGAGAAAATCAAAGAGTGAGCTAAGGAGGAGACAGATTATCTCCATAAAAATGGTATGGGCACCAATTTTTTTGTTTTCATTGTTTTGTAACTTTGTTTTTGTTTTTTTTCAATGTTTTTGGTTGGGTTTGGAATGGGGTTTTTGACATTTGTCCAATGTATTGTTTTTTTAGTTTTTTAGTTGGGTTTGGAATGGGGTTTCTTAAATTGTATGTAATTTTTTTTAGTTTTTGTACAATGTAAATAGTAAAATACTAAATTGTAAGTTTGTAACTTGTAAATACTAAATTGTAATCCATATTTTCCCATAGGTTCACCAAAACACCATTCAAGTTTTCAACTTCAAAGTTCAAAATCAAACATGCCAAGGAAATTGGATCCTTTTTGGGAATTTGGTGAACCTAATGTTCCGAATGATAGACAAAATTTGACTTGCAAGTTGTGTGGGCACCATATGTTCGGGGGGATGTACAGATTGAAGTATCACCTTGCAAAAATTCCTGGATTTGATGTAGGGCCTTGCAAAAATACAAATCCTGAACTTATCCAAAGAGCCATGAAAGCATTAGAAACTTTAGACCACAATAGAGAGGCCAAAGAAGAAATGAAGAGGCAACTAAAAAAGTTAGCTGAACAAGAAAGTGCCACTGGTTCTACTGCAACATTAACCAATCCGGTAGCTGCCTCATCATTTTTTGTTCCTCGAACCACACCTGGTTCACAACCATCTATTAGTGCAATGCTAAAAAAACTGAGAAATAACAAGCTGACAAGTTGCTGGCACAATTTCTCCTTTGGAGTGATATTCCTTTCAGCATTGTAAGGAATAATCCATTTTTCCAACCTGCTCTTGATGCTATTGCAACTGTTGGTCCAGGGTACAAAATCCTTTCTTATCATGACATGAGAGGCTGGATTCTTCAAAATGAAAAGCTTGACTGCACCAAAAGATTGGAGGATTTTAGGGCATCATGGGCACAAACAGGATGCACTGTGATGTCAGATGGTTGGACTGACCAAAAGGAGAAAACCCTTATAAACTTCTTGGTTAGTTTTCCCAAGGGGACTATGTTTATCAACTCTGTTGATGCATCTGCACAAATCAAAGATGCAAGAACTTTATGTGATTTGCTAGATGTTCCTATTTTGGCGGTGGGTTCAGAAAATGTTGACCAAGTCATAATGGACAATGCTGCAAATTATGTTGCTACTGGCAGGATGCTTATGGACAGGCATCCTACTTTATTTTGGACACCTTGTGCTACACACTGTATTGATTTGATGTTGGAGGACATAGGGAAAATTCCCTTTGTCAAAGATATTGTTGAGTCATCCAAAAACATTACAAAATTTATATATAACCATACATCTGTGCTTAGCTTGAAGAGAAGATTCACCAACAACAAAGAGTTAGTGCGCCCCGCCATTACACGGTTTGCCACCAGTTTCATATATCTTCAATCCCTCTTGAATTCTATGTGGGATGTGAAGAGAATGTTTCTTTCAGAGGAGTGACGTGCTTTGCCAATGAACCGCAAACCATAGGGAGAAGCCGTATGCAGACTAGTTTCATACCAGGAAGACTTGTGGGCGGGAGTGCAGGAGGTGTGCGCTGTTAGTAAACCTTTGGTAAAGGTTCTTCGGTTAGTTGATGGTAAGAAGCCTGCAATGGGCTATATGTATGAAGTCATGGACAGGGCCAAAGAAGCCATTCGGGTCTACTATGATGATAAGGGAGATGAGGGGTTTCAGAGACAACTCCTCCTATGGGAGTGATTGACGAGCGATGGAACAACACACTCCATCGTCCTATTCATGCTACTGGGATTTTCTTGAACCCCACATTTTCTTACGCATGTGGGTTTGTATTTGATGCTGAGATCATGGATGGATTCTTATTCTGTGTCCAGAAGATGGTGCGATCTCCAGTAGAACGTATAGAGATCTCTAAAGAAATTGAGACATATAGGATGGCAGGTGGCACATTTGGCTTTGACATGGCTGCGATTGATAGGACGATTAAAATGCCAGGTAATTTTTAGTTTGTAACTTTGTTGCAAATTTCATTGTCTCTTCAAATTCCATTTTTTTCTTATGTTTATTAAAATTTTATTTGTAATTTTGTTGTAGACGCATGCTGGAGAATGTATAGTGCCAGGGTAGCCCTTCTGCAAAAGCTTGCCATTCGAATCCTCAGCCAAACATGTAGCTCCTCAGGATGTGAGCGCAATTGAAGTGTATTTGAAAAAATACACAACAAGAAGTGCAACAGGTTTACACTTAAAAATTTAAAATATTGCAAATTTCCAAATAAATTTTTGAATTCATTAAACAATATTTTTTTGTAATTATTAATTATTATTTCATGAACTTTGTACAGGTTGGAGTCCCAGCGACTTAATGACATGGTCTACGTCTACTACAATCTTCGATTGTGGGTGAGGCAAC
Source organism: Pinus taeda (assembly GCA_000404065.3). Classification (NCBI taxonomy): domain Eukaryota; kingdom Viridiplantae; phylum Streptophyta; class Pinopsida; order Pinales; family Pinaceae; genus Pinus; species Pinus taeda. Next base: position 50,668 of record APFE030817211.1, on the reverse strand, counting down.
TTAAGAGGACACTTGATATGGAGGCCATCTCATTGGATGGGATTGACACCATTGCTGCATGGAGGGTTGAGGCCGAGAGGCCTCTCATGGGGTCTGCTGATGATTGGTTAGTGTAGGGATGTAGTGGAGGGGGAGGAGGAGAAGGAGGAGGAGGTGACACCATCTACCCGGACTACCCCTGCCACTAGTAGAGAACATGGTCTACCTCCTATAGCTCCTACTCCTAGTTCTTTAGCTTTTAGAGCACAACAGACTCCACTGCCAACTCCACCAGCACCAACATCTACATCTAGAGGGAAAGGGAAAGCTATGGCATTTTCTCGCAAGAGGGGCAGAGGAAATCAATAGTATTAGACTTTAGTTATTTTGTTCATTTCATTGTATATGACATTATGACTCATGAGATACATTATTATATTTTTTTGTTGATATTTTGAGGCTGAGTTGGGACTCAGGAGTTAGGACTTACTATTCCGGACATGATTCACTGTTATGTGTGATTTTAGCACTAGAAATGATATTAAAAATCTTATATATTAGTTCTTTTATCATATTTATGTGTCAATGTATTTATTTTATGTTGTAGATCGTTTAGATATTAAAAAAATTGAAAAAAAAATGAATATTTTTGTACCAAACAATTTTTTCCTGATTATTACCGATTTTTTCCGATTATTACGATTTTTTCTTCGCGCCGATATTATCCCGATAACGATTAGTGCAACATTGGTTCTAAGTACAACAACAGAGACCATTCTATCAACTATGATAAGACAAGTAACATGAACTTACAACATCATATAGATTTAGAAGACTTGGTGTAGCATCAAGAATATATAGCATCAAATGTGTAGTATCAAGAATAGGACATCCGAAATGTGGTATCAAAACTAACTATGACATATAGAGACAGAGATATAACTGAGACCCTGTATATACTTATGTTGTCCTGCAAAAACATGTCAGAGATGATACTCAAAATTCAAATGTAAACACTAATTATACATACCTTTCTGTAGGAGAGTTACCCTTGACTATTGATGTGTGGTCCTTACTACAATGATCCTTGAATGCATGATTTTTCTTGCCTTCTAGGAGCTCAATATTGAATCTGTTGTATCTATGTAATTTAGGATCTTTAGGGTCTGAAATGTTGTCCTGTGGTAGCCCTCTGAGTCCTCTTTCCAACTCCACAAGTCTAATTAAGATTGGATTCTTCAAGAAAAAGTTATGCCCAATCTCCCACGATGACCTGATTATAGACTGGTTTAGTAGAGCGAACTTGTACGAAGTGCCATGTGTCACTGTTGCGACCTTCGGCCTTAAAAACAATGCCCAACAAACTACAGTCCGTCCTCTTTTTATTACTATTTATTAAATTTGAATCCAATACTCAGAGAGAAAGTTATGATGATTTTCCCAAAGTCACCTGTTTGACATGGAATTCGAGAGCCTGCAAAAACCCTAACTTCCTCATATCATATCTCTGAAAATATAGAGAACCAAGATTTGAAATTTAGTCACAAGTTTTATCAAGATTTCGGCTCAAATGGGTTTTAATTTCAGCTTCTGAAGCTTCGCAAAAAAAACGTTATAGCGAAAATTCCACAATGACCTGTTTGAAACCACAAAATTCCTAATAAAGGAGGATATGAGGGTCACTATTTATATGAATGTCTTCAGTTGAGAGGGTCCTAAACAAGTGAATGTTGGAGGGATTTTAGCAGCAAAAAAACATTATTAATTATTGACTATTCAATGACCACAACCAATTATGGGTGCCATGCCACAACCCCATAGGGTTTTAGCCCACTAATTGGGGTTACTAACTTCAAACACGAATATCTCTAAAACCGTGAAGAATTACGTGGCGTGCCATATATCAATGAAAACATCTCGACGAGTAGAATCCATCTAGAAGATGCTTGACTTAGAATAGAGTAAGTTGTCAATTCAAAATTCCCATGCAAGATCAGGGTAGCCCCTAGTGCTGCTTGGGTTGACATCAATGACAACCACTGATCAACATATAAGAAAGAGGGGCTGAGGATAGTATGGTTTCGTTAACGATACCCTTCCCTTCAGTGTTACGAGCCAGTATGTGCCTTCGTTCCTACAAGGGGAGAAACCACCTTCATAACTGTAGGGTCACACATTCTTTACCTTTGTAAGTTTGTACCAGTTGGAAGAATTTTCCAAGAAATCTTTTTCCTATGATGTCTATCAACCAAGCTTATGTTCGAAGGTTAATTGAGTTAAAATGCAAACTATGCTAAAATGCCTAAATGTAATGCAAATAAGTTTTCCCAAAGAGATTTGTAATGCTTCAAAATAATGGAAATAAGATAATGTTCAAATTAAATTGCAAATGTAACTTCAATTGGAAAAAGGAAATTAGCTTGTAAGTGAATTAAAGTGATGCAAGTAAGTTTGCTTTGCAAAAGAGAAATTGCCTTAAGTAAATGGAAATGCTCACAATGATATAACTTAATCTTTTTTCTCAAAGTTGTACAAGACATGCAAACACAAGCTTCATAAATGAATGAAATTGTAAACTGCTTCAAGTAAACGCCATAAACCATAAACTTATTGAAAAGAGATGATGCTAAAAAGTGAATGCTTGCTTTTAAAGCGTGCTTTGAAAATAAATGAGAAAAACAACAAATGAGCCTATAGTGAGGCACGTTACCCACCATTTTGTGGGTGATATCCCTAGGAGAATTTTTTTTCTCCATGATGGTCCTCAACAGACAGCCAACAACCCCTTGTAGCCCCAACTAGCTCGATGTGTTATTTCTTTGCAACCTGAGTTAGTCATGTGGTTCCTCACCCATTTGTCATGATTGTATGTTTGAAGGCGGGCCTCCTAAACCTAAAGGTATGTCTTGCCATTTGGTAATTGAGTACTTTAGTTTACTTATTATGGAAATTATTGGGCATGGACTAATGGGGGGATTTGGCGGAAAGAGTGGACTACGCCTATGCTCTGTCCCCTAGATTTCTTTTGGGGTGTTAACCTTGAACCGTAGTCCCATGGGATCTCTTTTATTGGCCTTTGGGCTTCTGGGATGGTATTACATGAGTAACCTTGATTTTTGGTGCATGGTCTCGCTCCTTGATTCATATATATCATTCCCCTTCCACTCATTGTACCCCCTTTCACCACTTCTCCCCACCAGGGTCCGTGTTGACCATGTCGCCTACACCTACCTACAAGTCGGTGAGAAAAGCCTTCAACCCCACAAGATGTGGTTGGTGGTAGGGAACTCAGAGAAGGGGTTGTCACACTAATCTCGACTCTCTTCGTTTGAGCTATTTCCTAGGTTAGCGAAGGGGGTGGTCCTTAATGAAACGTTAAGTTAAAAGATGTGAGTTTCTAGGAGAGTGTTATAGTGAAAATGGATTACTTTCAAGGATTTATGAGCAAATATGAAGTGAGAAACTTGAAATAACAATGCCAATCGTTAATATATTAAAAACCATAAAACCGGTGCCTTATAAGGAATTTGCTCAAAGTAAAATGCAATGCTCTCAAAAGAGAAACAAAGTCACCCTGAAATGTAAATAAGAATTGTTAGCACAAGATATGTAAGATACAAAATGCTTTTGAGATAATCAACTTTATAAATCAAAACATGTGAAACATATCTTGCCAAAACACAAAAAATAGTAATTAACTTGGAAATGTAAAAAAAGGTAAGTGCTAAACCAAGACATCAATATGCAATTAGACTTGAAACATGAAAAGAAAACACTTGTTTGAAATCATTACAATACTTGCTTTTGGAATAGACTTTGCATACATAACAAGATTACAATTCAACTCTTCAATCCTCAGACATCACCTTCGCCCTCGCCTAATGATATGGATCTCACAGTGAAGAGTCAATAGAGGAGTAGAGGATCTCTAAGATGTCTATTTCAACCAACTGATGTTAGAGGTAAAATTTTAATGAGGCTTGGGGTCTTCCTACACTAAAATGCCTAGATGAAATGCAAATTGTGTTAATTCCCCAAATTAAAATAATGATAGACGCAAATGCTTCAAAGAGATTGATTTGCAATGCTTGAGAATGAAATAGTGTTCAACATAAGTTGCAATTATAACTTCAATTAGAGGAATAAAATTAGCTTACAAGTGTTGCATGTGTTTCATCAATAAATTAAAATGATACAAGTAATTTGCTTGAAAGTAAAATTTGTTTCAAATAGACAATGACAATAAATTTCTCCAATATTCAAGATAACAATGTAGCATAAAATTGAAGCATGTATTGAAGTGCTCATGAAACAATTTACAAAGGTAAATGGAAACGAATCAAAGTTTGTTAAGAATATAAAATGCTTGCATGTAAGGGATGAATTTCCCAAAGTAAAGTGTATGCTTGTAGCTTCAAGCAACTATGAGATAGATAATGCAAAGCTCAAATGAAATTGTAACAAACTTTAACTTAATGAAATGTGATAGTGAGGTTGTGTTAATTCCCAATTAAAGCATGCATGTAAGTGAATAAACTATGAAAGCTTAAACCATGCAAATGTCAATCCACCCAAGAGAAGCCTCCCTCTAAATGGGGAGATAGGATGCCATGGGAAAAATCCCAAGCTCCCACAAGCAAGTTAGATCTTTTATTAATATTATAATGAGAAGAGGGCCCTTCAAAGTTCTCAACTATATTTCAAGGAGAGTCCTCACAATAATTGCTTGAAACTTGGACACTAGACCTCCTTTCCTGAGAAAGTAGTGACAAGATCTCACAAAACTTATGCAAGGGAAACAAGGTGTGAGTTTCCTCCAAATGCCCACGGCTTAAAGAGGAAAATGCGCAACCCTCTAGTGAACTCGACTTGGCCAAAATAAGCCTCAAAAGGGCTCACGACATCCTTGGAAATCGAACCCCCAACACTTGCCAAAGGTCCTGCAAACACTTGTTAGATGTTGCGGGAAGTTGCTCTTCAAAATTTGCCACACAAGAATTATCAAACAATCCAAACAATGGCTGCAAAAGAAGTTAAGTATTAATGGAAAAATCAGCAAAATAAAATGTATATGTACAATTATAATTTACAAAAGGCTAAGCTAAAGAGTGAGAGTAAACTCTCATTTTTGCTTAGCCATCTTCAAGCTCTTAGATAGCAAATGGAAGAAATGAAGTACAATGTTTTTTAAAAGAGATTAAATTTAGAAGTTCTCGGCTTGTGTACAAGCTATGTGCCAAAATCCTTGCAAAACCACTTTGTAAGATAAGACTATGAAGGTTCAAAGAACAAATGAGAGCTCCTTTAAGAATGTATCAAGAGTGGGTTGGTCTCTCCAAAGACTTCCTCTCATGCTTGATTCTGTAATCCCAACAAGATGTTCCCTTTACAAAATATCAATTAAGAATTAGTTTCATATAGATTTAGCAATAAACAATGATAAGAAACTCTAGAAATTTATTTAAAACTAACTAGAGCATTCTATACCTAGAGCATACTTTTAAATCAAATGTCAATGCAAGATAGCTCTACATTAACAAATCTACAAGAGCATATGGAAGCAGATTAGATCAAAGCATGAGTAAAAGGGATTATACCAATGCTCAACAATTCATCACACTCAAAAAGGAGGAACACCTCATGAATGAAACCCCAAAGTCTTTATTGATATTTCTGAAAGTGTACAAGGCAACAGCGCTTCTGCAAGCACAATAGCTAGTAACAATCTTATTACAATGTGAGAGCCCATGGCTCTATTATATAGAGAGTTGGGAGCAAATCCCAATGAAGAATGACAATGACAAAAATGTAGAAGTGATTAAACAAGTGGCATGAGGTAACAATCCCAAAGAAAAATGTTGAATGAAGCTCCAATGCCAAGTGCAAAAATCGAATTCTGGCAAGTGGACATCATATTCTTCTTCTCTTATGTGCAAAATTCAAATTTTATGGTGGAATGACAAATGTATATGGGTGGTAACCCATGTGGGGACAATTTCCCACAAAAATCTCCACCAAATATTCTCCCAAATCCTCCTAAATGTGCATTAACTTCACAAATTCTAATTTCCAAGCAGTTTTTTCATTTAATGCCAGAAATTCGCTTTTATTTGAGCACATGTCTTTTCCTTGATTTTAGGAGTCCACATCACATTGGGACTTCACTTTAACTCCCCCATAATTTTCCACATTATTTCCACAACATTTAGCATGTGTGGATATTTATTTTTCTCCATTTATTTAATTTATGGTTTAATTAATTGCCAGATTTCCCACTAAACTTAGGAAAAGTGGGTTTTGAGGGTTCAAAACATATTATTAACCCCTCAAAGTATGTCATAGTAGAAAGTTGGGTGAGGTGTAAATTTGATTACTCATACCCCATACAACTTCTCTAGACTACGCTTGTTACAATTTAAATACAATTTTATTTGCAACTTTTGACCTGTGGGAAATCTAAGAAATTAAAAAATGACCACCTAGACCTAACCAAATTCCACGAATTTTTTTGTGTGATCTAGTATGGTAATATACATCGATTCTAGACACTAAGATGTGTCAGGGGTCAACCTTCAAACTGTCACTCCGACTTTGGGGTAAAACATGAGTGAAAAACCTATCCGCTTCTGAAAAAGAAGGGATAATTAACCAGATAAAAAAACACTCCAAGGTGTACTCGTTTGCTGATCGAGTCCCAACATCCTAGGCCTGTTACAGACTCAAAACTCATCATTACTAGTATCACTTATTACGATTCCCCGTAGGGTGTGGAATCTAGGTACAAGAAAGATGATGAGAAAATAGAAGTAGAGTTAAAAAACTCTATTGACTAATGATATCTGATGGTACAAGTGTCCTCTGGATCATCCTTGGGCATGGAGTCTTTATATAATCATCAGGTGCCACTCTAGCGGTCAACACTCTGCATTCCTCCACTAGGTTTACATAGGGTCAACCACCCCCTCCCCTTGCCCACATCTTAGGTCGGGCCTGGAACGATGCCCACAAAATGCAAAAGATGGTCAGGACAAACACATTTAGCACATGGGCAAAAGCCATTACATGAGCTCTTCCCCTTTCATAGCCACCACCCTAGTTCCTAGAGGCCTTTGATGAGTCTCCTTTATCATTCAGGAACTCATGATTGTCCCAACCCTTGGTGGGCGATGAACGACCCCACCTTAAAGGGGGTATCTACTGCTGTACTTTGCATATCATGCTTTCATTCATTTGAGCCCTGAGCTGTTAACCAAAGAAAATCACAAAAGGCAAAAGACATTTGATGAAGGGTAGAAAAATTAAGGCTGGGGTAACTCATGTACCACGATTGCTCTCTCCTATGCATTATTTACCCAAGTATGGGCTTCCCTTTATTAGTTATCCTTATGCCATGGGGTGTGACCCAGGTTGTTCCCCTTTGTCCCCTACTCCACTCCATCATTATATCACATGCCACCACCATTTGATGGATATATCATGAACATATCACCCCCTTTAGAAGTAGAAACCACCTAATAGGATGATTGGTTAACCCCTTTTGGAGCTTGGAGACATTGGCACATGCCAAAGCCCACTATGGAAGGGCATGCCATTATGAAGTGCCCACTCATTGTCCATGGTTTGTAAACTCTTTTACTTGATTACTTTAATGACTTATATACTAGAAGGTGAGGGGACACATTGAATTTTATGCAGGATTACAAATGGTCACCCTATATGTGGTCCTAACCCTCCATAAGGCTACATTGGCACATGAGGGTGTGTGTAGAGACCCATGGGTCTTCGCAGCAACAGGTAGCACCACATGGATCCCTAGAGTCATTCAGAGATCACTTATGGTTCACCTATTGGACGAGGAAGATTCACTTGGTTCGCCATGCCCAACCGACCCCACAACTACATTATGCACTTGGCAGATGACCCAAGACTTATATGATGACGTGGCATCGCTTATACCATCATCTGAGCCCTTGCAGATGGTCTACAAACATCTTCAACTTATTTGGAGACCCATGAGGACACTTGTGTGCCCCCACACCCACTTGGGAGCACCACAAATTTACTACTTGGAGAACAAGAGGTCACCCCCTTGTCCACTGCTTTTGGGAGTCCTATTTCACATTTTGGCACCTATGGACTTCATCAAGCCTCCTCTAAGGCCCAACGACATGCATTATTTATCAGTGGACCTCTTCAGAGGCTTATTCTTTTGTTTGTGAGCTAGTTTGGTGGGTTTGTCACCAAAGGTTAGTTATCTTGTACATTATTTTATTCTAGGGGCTAAATTAGGCCTAATTAGCTAAACCGAACTCCTTAGAAATGTATAAATACAAGTGATGTGATTTCATTTTAGCATCATCACTTTGGATTGGATCACTCTTCTCTTTAGAGAATTTCACATTTTTTCTGGGATGAAGAATTAGAGCATGGATGCATTTTGATGTTTGGATTGGAGTATTTTATGTTGGAGCTTCTTTATTGTCAAATTGTTGATGGTTGGATATGTTCTAATACATGTAGGTACACACATTTAATGCTATTCTTGTTTTACTTTTGTCATATGCATTGAATGGGATTATTGTTTCTAAATAGCATCTCTTAATGTTTGGGCCATGTATGTGAATGAAATCTCCTAGGGATAATTCCATCAGTGATTTTATCTTGATAAGCCATCTCTTTTTTCCAAGCAAAGTATAAAATCTTTGATTTCTCTTCTTCTTGCCCTAAAGGCCAAGCAAAGTAGTCCTTAAGGCCTCCTTGACCAAAATACAAGTTCCTTTCTCATCATTATCCTAGACTCCATTCTCCCCAAGGGATTAAGGCACTGGTCCACCAATAGGTGATCATTCAAAGAACATTTTTCTCCACCATTCCCTCTCTCTTCTAAGTCTAGCCAAGTTGGGTCACCTAGGGCATCACTTTCGCGTCAAAATAACCAGGAAAAAGTTCGATGGCCTCCTCCAATTTTGAAGCCATTCCGACGGTGGAGTTGTGAGATAACCCTAGCCCTAATTCTAAGATCAAACTTTGCCCTAATATTCCCTAGGCTAGCACCTCAAAAGATCAATTTGACACTTTTAATTGGAAATTATTTCTTTGATCCTCCCCCCTTCCTTGTCTGGGTTAAGAACATCATTGGTTGCTAGATTCTCTCTCCTTAACCTAGGCTGGGTCCACTTGGTCCCATGTGGTCCCATACCTTTGCAAGGTCAATTCTTCAAGAACCATTCGGGAAGTCAAGTTCAATAAGGATTTTAGGATTGGGAAACTCCTTCACAAGGCATATTCCTCTAACCTAACTCTCAAATCCTGACCTCCTTGTCGTAGAAATCTTTGTACCTTGTTTGAAGAGCAAGTTCCATTCCTGATCCCCCCTTATAGGAAAACGATCATTAGGGTCTCTTCACATCCATTTGTTGATTCATCCTACACAAGTGACTTCCATATACTGGGTCTCCTTCAATCAGTGAAAGTCCGTAAAGAGTAGGGAGTCTTAGCTGAGGTGACAGTGGGCTAAGTCTTCATTTGTTTCCCTTGGCCTAGCAGTTGTCCCCTTTAGGAATCCCATTTAGGCCCCTTGCTAGTTTGAGTGGTAACATTTTGCCGCTGTTGCTGGGGACGCGAGACGTGTGTTTTCATCCCCGTACGACATATTGATATATCATTATCAGTGGCTCCATTGGAAGAACGAAGCCCTAGTACTTCATTGAACTTTAAGGTCAATGCTTGTAGGGTGAAGCAAGCATTTTTTAGGCATATTTAAATTCACTCTGGCCACTCCATTTTGGCATTATATGCAAGATCATGAAAAATGGCTGAAGAAAGTGTTCACGACATTAGCTCCGAAGAAGAACAAGCCCTACGAGAAAGATTGGATTTGTGGTATGAGGTTTGTGATCATCTGATAAAGCATGAGAATGAGGACTTCATACTCAACTTTTATAATAGGAGCAAGTCAAACCTCAACAGCATAAGGAAAGAGTATGAAGAAGAGCCCACAGATTATCTCTTCTTGGAGCTTCCCTATTATACTGGTGCATTTAATTCCTTATCTCACAAGATCAAAGAGGAATATGCCTTATTACTAGATGAGGATTTGGATGACCAGGATGACCAAGGAGATGAGGATGATGAGCAAGAATCAGTTGTGGAATTGGGGGACAATGGTAATGAGAAAGGGAACACCTCTGAGGGTGACAAAGAGTTGGACCTTGCAAGCCTCCAAATTACGCAAGAAAGAATGGATGAATATAGTAGGTCATGTAGGGGGTTAGTAAGGGAATGTAATTCTAATGAAGTATTCTTTCATTTGCACGAAGAAGAGGTAAAGCTTCATAAGATGAAATGTGAATATAAAGAGAACCCTACTAATGCTCTCCTCCTAGAAGCATATTACCAAAATCATGTAACAAATACCTTAACCATTGTTCTTCAGGAAAAGAGGGAAGAAGAAAGGTCCCACTAATCAACCAACCAAGATGAAGATAACATTGAGGATCTAGGTGATGAGCAGGAACATGAGTCCTCGTTGGGTCTGCAAGATGAGCAAGATGATTTTGAGAGCACATGTGTTGGGGAGGTTGAGGCTATGAAAGCTAAGGCTGACCTTACCTTTCATGAGGATATCACTCCTGATAACTCTCCTTTTGAGAACCTTGTGGAAGGTGATCCCATGAGCTCCTTAGAAGACAACATTGGAGATTATTTCCGCATTGAAAAGGAGAAATGAGAAATTGTTGGGCCCTAGTTTGATTGTGCTCCCATTTATAATACCGACAAAGAGGATGAGTTTGAGATTGGTTTTCCCTTTCTCTCGGGCATTAGCTGTGATGACAAATCCGTCAATACCCTTGGGAAGGAGAATTATTATTTTCCCTTGCATGAAGAGGAGATCGATTCTCTTTTGGAGGAAAACCATACCTTTGATGCTGATAGTAATGAAATCGATAGGGCCCCTGTTCTTACCTATCTTCCTCATGATCCTATGTTCAACACACTTGAGCCTTTAGATTATGATTTTGAGAAAGAAAAGCCTATTGGGTATAACACTCCACCCTTTGCTTTGCCTCCTTATCTTGTTCATCATTTTGAGAGTGATTCCCACACCTATTCTCATATCATCTCAAGTGACCTTGATCCCTTTCCCCTTTCTGAGGATAGTGTCGAGGAAAAATTCCTCAGTGAATATTCTTTATCTCCTTGGCCCCCCCCAGGATCACGATTGACCTATAATCTCCCCTTTCTAGTTTGATCATCATGGGCAACCTACTTGTGTTTCTACATCTCACTAGTCTCCCTTTCCTACTATTCATAACTTTGTAGAGGCCATAAAATTGACATAAATGATAAGGACCATAATGGAAATAATATGCCCGAGGTTGCCATCCATCAAAGTTTATGAGCCTAATCATTGACATATCTATATTTTAATTAGAAGAGAGGATCTCATGGATTATATTACATCCTTTTCTTACCTCTTCTCACGAGATCATCCATGTGTGGGAATTCTATTTTCATACCTCCCTGGCTGTATCATCCATATGATTATGTCTACATTTGCTGTGGAATTTACTACATGAGTAATCATATATGCGAGCATATTTGTATTGATTTGATGATCTGTTGGTTGCACTGGCTTTATGATTACACTTGGTATCAATTTTGTACCATATGCATGTTAGGCTAGGATGCATTACATGCTGATTTTCACATTAGAGCTAACATCATATGATATTTCTCATAATAATTAGCTGCAGTTAGATTAAAAATTTGCATATTTATTTTTCTGTTGATTTTACGGCCTAACATTTAGCATGGGTGATCAGAAGACACCATAGAAACATGTTGCCCGTAGGTTTAGTCTTTGATATGTGCAGGTAACAGGTCTACGGTGACCAAGAGATTGTTGGTGGTCTCATGAGCTCCCGTTCGAGTAGCTTCGTCCACTCTTCCGAGAGATCATGTCCCAGTTGGAGCCAGATGTTACCCACCATTTTGTGAGTGATATCCCTAGGAGAATTTTTTTCTCCATGATGGTCCTGAGATGGCAGCCCCTTGCAGCGCCAACTAGCTCGTGCCATTTCTCTGCCACTTGAGCCAACCATGTGGTCCCTCACCCATCTGTCATGATCGTATGTTTGAAGGTGGGCCTCCTAAACCTAAAGGTATGTCTTGTTGTTTGGTAATTGAGTACTTTAGTTTACTTATCATGGAAATTATTAGGCATGGACTAATGGGGGGATTCTGTGGAAAGACTGGACTAGGCTTGTGCTCTTTTTTGGAAAATGTAACTAGGTTCGGTCTTGATAATTGTATTTGAAGTCAAAATGTAATATATTTGTCAAAAGAAAGCAAAAAGGAATTTTTATTATTGATTTAATTGACTTGTTAAAGCATGGGTTTCATGCTTGGGTCAATTGTTATAGGTCAAGCCTCCATTGTAGGCTTTGGGATTATTTATTTAGGTAAAAGTCAATTTGTTTATTGGTCAAAGACTCCTCCATCAAGTCTTCCTCTGTCAGCTTCAAGTAGATCATCATCAAGTTGGCCTCATTCAAGTAAAATCATGTCGGCTTAGTATTAAATGGAGACACAACTAATCATGAAGTCATGTTGGCTTATTTTCAAGGAGAACAACTATATATACAAGGTTATACCTCACTCCACAGTTTAGCATAGAAGCTCACAAAAATCTTAGGAGGACAAGTTTGGATATCTCTAAAATGAGGCTCGGTTTATCTCTAAAAAGAAGTCTGGATATCTCAGAAAATGAAGCTCAGATTACCTCATGTTCGGTGCCACAACTGTGACACTTTTTCGGTACCACGGTAGTGAGAAGGGCCAACATTAAGGGTATAACTATAGTGATAATGGTTCGGTCTGAGTTTAAGGGTATAACTATAGTAATAAAGGCTCGGTGTTACAAAAATGAAGATTTCGGTGAAAACTCTATCCCAATATAATTACAGTGACGAGAGTTCACAACAGTGAGAAGGATTCTGTGTCTTCATGGTAAGAAGTGATGATGTCTCGGTGCGAACTCAGTGACAAGAATTCAGTGATATGGATGCAAACACAGTGAAAGAAGGATGACTTGATGGAGGTAGTCTTGAGTCTATGTTGTAAGGGTCTTGGTCGTCTCATTTGGAATCTACTAAAGGAAGAACTTTGACCAGGTTTTCCCCTAGAGTGGAGTTTTTCCCTAGCAGTATGCCTACATCTTGTGTTCTCTTTTATTTGTTGCATGGCACTAGTCTTGATGATAAGAAAAAAATATTTCTAAAGAACAAATAATAATAATGAAAAACATCACAAGATAATGTCATAATCAATGAAATCAATTAACTGCCTCCTCGGATTTCTCAACATGATATCAAAGCTATGGTCAAAAGGTAGTTCGAAGATCACTTGGGTGCATTTGTATTAAAGATCAAGTCAGAAGGAATTCAAAAGCATCCTGAAAGGTGTAGTGAGATAGTTCGGTCACTTCAGAAAATGAGTAACCATGTCCAGAACAATTTCAGTGATACAAGATTTAGTGTCAAGTTCAGATAACATTTTTAGAGAAAAGGTCTCGGTGATGAAGATGATCTCAATGCTTTCTCAGTCACCATGTCAACACAGTCTCGGTGCTTCCACAGTATTATGATCTCGTGACCTCATCTCGGTGCTATTTCAGTGATGCTAATACAGTTTATGAGACCTAGTTCTATCACAATGGTGATAACACAAGTGGATAAAGTTTCGGTGCTATGAATACATTTCAGTATTGTTACAGTGGAGTTCGAATTGGTTGATGATCTCTTCAATTCAGTGCAAAAACAGAAAGAAAAGGTTTCGATGCCTCCACAGTGACAAAGAACTCGAACTTGGTGCCATTGAAGTGATATGATCTTGTGAAGAAAAATCACAGAGGTATCGTTGATGCTATCATCAGTAAACTAACTTTAGTGCTACAAGTTCAATGTTGTTGCAGTGATGCCTATCATAGTTTCGATGCCCATTGTAGTGAATAAGTATCACTACAATGGTACCTATCATAGTCTCAGTCATATAGATTTCAAAATTTGGGCTCAAGAATATGTTGAAGCACTAAGTGCTGAACATAATGTCAAGACATGTTTATGAGTTCAATAAAGAAGTACATTCTATCCACATCTTGTCAAGGGAGGGGCTAGAATACATGACATCTCTATAACCCATAAATCGTTTGGAGAAATTCCACCCGGATGAGGAGTTATTAAAATAATTAATATTTTTAATGGGTTCTGAAGTCTAAACTTAGGAAAATTAAAATATTAATGGGTATTAATAAGAATATGGGTGAGAAACTTCTAAGTGACAAGGATCAAGTCTGTTTTAATCTTAGCTGTTGATTAGGGACTTAATCTCGGCCGTTGATTCATCAACAGGAAAAGTATAAGAGGAGGCTTGAGGGTTAGTTGGAGATACACCAAGTGATCAAAGAGTTCGATTTTTATTGGGGCGAGGTTTGCTGAGGAAATCGAGCTAGTGATCTGAGCGATAGTGAGGGGTAGTTCGGCAGAGGGACTTTAGTCCAAGGTCAAGAATACATAACAGAGAGGTAGAGCAACACTAGGAGAGACAACGCAGCTCCAGAGAGGGTGACGCAGAAGCCAGAGGGGCTAACACAGTCATTTAGAGGTAACGCTGGGGTTTCTATGAGGCAGTGAGAGCAACAGTTCAACATATCGATTTTTGAGCAAGGACGACTCACTAGGAGGGTGACAACTCCTAGAGGAGGTGGCGCAATTCCAGTGTAGAGCTTGGAGCAGCCATCGCTGCCCAACACTGGGAACAACATTGTCATCTATGGGGTTTGATCATCCAGTTGCTGGATTTGCCAAAATATCTGTCTTCGGATAGAGGTACTTCTACCAGGTTTATTCTTTGTTGGGTGAGCCAAATTTGGCACCCTAGTTATATTTAGAAATCTGCTTAATAACACAAACCCTCTATATGTTGCACGAGTTTTCCCAAATTGGGTTTTTCAACGGACGATTGTCCAAAAATAACAGTGTCCCTTGTGTGATTGTCTCATTTTATTTCAGTTCATGATCAGTATGTATGTGTAGTCTGCAATAGTGTTTTCATCATTGTTTAAATAATTAAATAACTTGTTGAATGTAAAGAACAAGTAGGAGATGATAAACCAATGATTGCAGTAGGATTTCTGATGTGTAGATTCAAAATTTCTCACATGGTATCAAAGCATTGCAAATCGTAGGAGATTGAAGACACCAGCCGAGAGATCCAGAGAATTTGCTACAGAGAAGTAGTTGTCCCAAGTGACAGCTTTGTTTTAGAGGCAGAGCAGCAGTTGTAGGAGTGACACAGAGCCAAAGGAGTGACGCAGAGGCTCACGCAGTGCCTGCATCAACATTTCGAGCCTGTAGAGGGTGACGCAAAGCCAGAGAGGAGCCCACGCAGTGACTGCGTCAGCTCTCTGGGCCAGCGCAGAGCTTGAAAGGCTCAAATTAGCCACTTGCCAGGGCTGGAGGAGAAGAGAAAATTCGATTTGAGGAGCTGGTGGGACGCTGTTTCTGTTGGTGCAGAACAGTGTCTGTGGAGACAAAGCCGAGGTAGAGGGAGTCACTGCCTTGACAGGTTTCTAGTCAAAGGAATCTAGATCCGGGTTGCAGCAGCAAAGGAGGATTGGAGAGGAGTGATTCGACATTTGGCCGGAGGATTTCTGTGAAGGAAATCAGGATTCAGTGGGAGTCTGGAGGAGCTTGTTCCTTAGAGGGTTTCTTGCGCTAAAGAAATCTAGATCCAAGTCTTGCTAGATTGAAAGCAGGAGAGGGAGAAGAGAACTAGTTGTATTTTTTTGAGCAGAGATGGCAGTGAATGGGTTGAGGGATTAGGACAGATTGGATGGAGCATCCAATTTTGTCATCTGGAAGGCCAGGATCCTGGCAATCCTAGACAAACATCGCATCAAGGACTATGCCTTGAAGGTAGTTGTTGTGCTGGTCAACGCTAATCCAATGAAAAAGTACGAGGAGGGCCAGGCTAAGGCCAAGTGCATGATCCTAGAAAGGGTCAAATATCATGTAGTACCACACATTACTGAGAAGGACATAATAAAGGAGATGTGGGAGGCGTTGACCAGCTTGTATCAGGGCTCTTCTGTCCAACGAAAGATGCTATTAGAAAATTAACTGAGATAGTACTAGATGCAGAAGGGAGAGGAGATCGATCCCTTCCTTCTCAGGTTGCAAGGGATTCGTGACCAGTTGACATCCGTAGGGTCTACACCAGATCCTGAGTTCATGGTCAGGACTGCCCTGAATACAGTCACTAAGGACTTGGAGACTTTTGTCCAAAGTATCTTGGGCAGAGCGACTCCCCCCAATTGGGAGGAGATGTGGGTAGCTCTTCCACAAGAAGAGCTGAGGAGGTTGACCAAGATAGAGAGTAGCGGCAAGGGAGTCCGGGTCAAGAAGGAGGAGGAGAAGGAGGATGCAATTCTCGCATCATCGGGACAACAAGGGAAACAGAAGATAAAGAAGGACATAACCAAGGGCAGATGCTTCAATTGTGGGGCACTAGGACATTATGCCACTCAGTGCCCCCGAAAGAAGGGCAAAGGGGAGGCTTCTGACTCAAAGGCTGCTCTAGCAAAAGCTGACAAGGAAAGTGAGGATGAAGATTGTGCCATGAGTGGTCATGCGCCTCTAGAGAAGAAGTGGGGCGACATCGAGTTGTAGTCGGGAGGACTACACGAGGGGCAGGATACTTGAGGTGCCCAAACTCTTGGATCACATACGGCTATGGGAGCTCTTAACGACAATAGCATAATGACGGGTGTTGGTTGGAGTGAGGTGTGATGGAGCGACAGTGGCATTTCTACAATGCCAAAGTTTGAGGCAGCGTAGTGGATGTTGTAGCAATGCGAGAGGCACAAAGCAATTTGTAGTAGTGCAGTAGCAGCAGAGGGTTAGCACAGATTAGCAACAGAGGTAGCTTCAACATCATGAGCCATCTAGATTGACCAACATGTCAGTGTTTGGGTGAGGTTTCAGTTACTTACTTCTCAGTAACTAAGTTGCAGTGCAACAGTTAGCAGTGGCAGTGCTATGGGCAGCATGATGCAACATTTTGAGAGGGAGCTATAGTACAAATGTAGCAGTGGCAATGGCAGTTTCATGGGCAGCAGTATAGGTTGCAACAGTGTAGTGGATGAAGGGCATCATGCCAAGCATCAGCAACACAGAGGACCGATGCAGTGGATCAATGTAGTACCTCTGTTGAGAAGTGTTACTAGAGTACATTCCTCGTTAAGAGGGAGTGTTGATTTTGGGTAGCATCGGATGTGCTCTAGCTTCGAAATTTTGTGGAGGGGCTAGAATACATGAGAACTCCAAAACCCAAAAATCGTTTGGAGAAATTCCACCCGGATATGAAGTTATTAAAATAATTAATATTTTTAATGGGTTCCTAAGTCTAAACTTAGGAAAATAAAAATATTAATGGGTATTAATAAGAATATGGGGGAGAAACTTCGAAGTGACGCAGATCAAGTCTGTTTTAATCTTAGCTGTTGATTAGGGACTTAATCTCAGCCGTTGATTCATCAACAAGAAAAGTATAAGAGGAGGCTTTAGGGTCAGTTGGAGATACACCAAGTGATCAAAGAATTTGATTTTTCTGGGGCGAGGTTTGCTGAGAAAATTGAGCTAGTGATATGAGCGGCAGTGGGAGGGGCAATTCGGCGGAGGGACTTCAGTCCAAGGCCGAGAATACATAGTAGAGAGGCAGAGCAGAGCTAAGAGAGACAACACAGTTCCAGAGAGGGTAACACAAAAGCCAGAGGGGTTGATGTAGTCATTTAGAGGCAACGCTTGAGGCAGAGAGAGCAGTAGTTCAACATATCGATTTCTGAGCAAGGAAGGCTCACTGGGACGGTGATGCAACTCCTAGAGGAGGTGACAGAGTGCCAACACAGAGCTTGGAGCAACCATCATTGCCCAGCATTAGAAACAACATTATCATCTGTGGGGTTTGATCATCCAGTTTCCGGATTTGCCAAAATATCTGCCTCCAGATAGAGGTACTTCTGCCAAGTTTATTCTCTGTTGGGTGAGCCGGATTTGGCACCCTATTTGTATTCATAAATCTGCTTAATAATTCAAACCCTCTATATGCTGCACCGGTTTTCCCAAATTGGGTTTTTCCGGGGATGATTGTCCAAAAATAACAGTGTCCCTTGTGTGATTGTCTTATTTTATTTCACTTCATGATCTGTATGTATGTGGAGTCTGCAATAGTGTTTTCATCGTTGTTTAAACAATTAAATAACTTGTTGAATGTAAAGAACAAGTAGGAGATGATAAACCAGTGATTGCAGTAGGATTTCTGATGTGTAGATTTAGAAATTCTCACAATCTAGGAGGAGGAGCTTGATACTCCAGTGTGCCAAAATGGGTAGGGTCTAGTGCAAAAGCAACAAGGAGATCATTTAGATCAATTCTAGTTGTTGCAGTAGGACCATCCCTTTGCTACAGGGGCCCACAGGTACATAGTAGTAGGTTTAGTGTCAACAAGATGGAGTCAGATGACAGTTGCAGAGCTAGTTGCAGTCAATACTTGAGAGACAGTTGCAATGATACAAGCAGTGTGAATTGCCTACTTGTAGTATGTAGGTGTAGTTCCAGCCAGAAGATACCCAGTGCAGAGCTACGCAGGCTAGTTTCCAGTGCATGACGACAGTGCGAGTTTCCAGGAAGGAGCAACGAGATTTCCCATAGGGAGATTGAGACTCAGAGGGAGTCCAGTTTCAGAGGGAGAAGCCCCATGGAAGCTAGTACTTCAGGATCTGGGGAGATTAGAGTGTTATGCAACCAACTCACAAAATAGAAGAAAGGATAGATCAACGACTTCAAAATCAACCTCTTCGAGGGTGCAACCTCCTTTACATTACACAGGTGAACAATTCTTGGATAATACAAATGACAAGACCTCCTTTCTATATATAGGAGTCTAAGGGGTCAGAATATAATCAGAGCCAACATAATAATAATAATGTAAGGGCACAACAATAACAATAGTGGGCTTTTATGGGGCACAATAATAACAATATGGGGACAACATGGGCACAACAATAACAATAAGGGCTACAATGACAATATTAATAAGGGAATACACTAGTATTATAAGGACCTAACATGCCCTTTTCCTTCAGAAAAATGTTTTCCTCAACGCTTGAGTGGTTTTGGATGCTTCTGTATAAAATTCTCATCCTCCCATGTGGAATCTTCAGCTGGTAAGTTCTTCCACTTTATGAGATACTCTGCAATTGATCGATTTTGTAGCTGTCGAGTTCTTGTTTCTATTACTGCTTCAGGTTCCAATATGATTTTTCCTTCCTCGTCAAGTTCTGGCAATATTGTTTGAACTATGAGTTTGTCAACTATAACCTTCTTTAAGCATGAAACATGGAAAACTGGGCGCACTTGGGAAGCTGTAGGAAGCTCCAATTTGTAGGCCATAGTACCAATCTTTTGGAACACCTTGTACGAACCATAATACTTTGGTGATAATTTATTTTTCCTTCTTAGCTTGCTTGAGGGGCATTTGTTTGTATGGTTGTAGCCGTAGAAATACCCAGTCACTACATCAAAACTTCTTTCGTTGCGATGGTGATCTGCCTGTTGTTTCGTTCCATTCTGCGCCAAAGTGAGGTTATCCTTTAAGAGTTGGAGAACTTGTTATTGATGCTCGATGTGATCTTCCATTGTTTGAACCTTAGAATTTTCTCTTAAATATGATGTGATGGATGGTGGATGATATCCATAAAGTGCCATAAATGGGGTCATTTTTGCTGCAGTATGGAAGGAAGTGTTATACCACAATTCAGTCAGAGGCAACCATTTGATCCATTGTGTCTGTTTATCAGATACAAAGCAACGAAGATATCCTTCCAAACATTTGTTTACTATCTCAGTTTTCCCATCAGATTGAGGATGATAAATTGAACTATGAGCTAACTGAGTACCCAGACAAGAAAATAATTATGTCCAAAAAAATCTAGTGAAAATGGGATCTCTCTCGCTTACAATAATCTTTGGGTTTCCATGTAGCTTTTGAATTGTTTCCATAAATGCAATAGCAACTGTACTGGTTTTAAATGGATGAGATAATGCACAAAAGTGTGCATACTTGGTAAGTCTATCAACTACCACCATGATGACACTCTTTCCTTCAGACTTGTGTAAACCTGTGATAAAATCCATTGAAACCTCCTCCCAATGTTGGCTTGGAATGGATAAATTTTGTAATAGACCCGGGGTCTTAATTGTTTCAACTTTATTTTGTTGGCAAACCAAACATTTCACCACAAACTTTTGAATATCTGATTTAAGACCATCCCAAAAAGATTCCTTCTTAACCCTGTGGTAAGTTTTTAAAAATCCTGAGTGCCCTCCTAAGGGAGAAGTGTGCAATTCCATAAGAATATTTTGTTTGAGTTGGGAATTCTTACAGACGTATAAGCGATCTTTGTGCCATAACGAATCATTTTGCCAACTAAACATATCAGATGTACTGGAATATTGTTGTAACTTTTGACTAAGTGCTCACACTTCTTCATCATTCTTCCATTCCTCCCTTGCTTCATTTATCCAATCTGGTTGGATAATAGAAATAACGCACAACAATGCTTCCACATCCTCATCCTTTCTTGAAAGTGCATCTACCACCACATTTTGCTTCCCTTTTTGTAGATGATTTCAAATTCATAACCCAGCATCTTTGTGACCCACTTTTGTTGCTCTTCATAGGATAATCTTTGTTCTAAAAATTATTTAAGGCTATCATGATCCATTTTTACCTTGAAGTGTCTCCCCATTAGGTAGGGTCGTCATTTCTTAAGTTTATGTAGTATTGCCCACATTTCCTTCTAATAAATGGCTTTGTGTAAAAACTTTCCCTTGATTGGATGACTTTTAAAAGCAATGGGTCTTACATCTTGCATTAAAACGGCACCAATTCCATTTCTTAAAGCATCGCATTCCACAATAAAGGTTTTTGTGAAGTCTGGTGTAGCTAAGACCAGTGCTTGGCATATTGCCTCTTTAAGATGTTTGAAGGCCTTTGTTGCTTCTAGAGTCCATGAAAATGCATATTTCTTCAATAATGTTGTTAGAGGTGCTGCTATTCTCCTATAATTCTTAACAAACTTGCGATAATAACCTATCAACCCGAGAAATCCTCGCAGATGTTGTATGGATGTGGGGATTTTCCATTCCTTAATGGCTTTAATTTTGTTAGGATCTACCTTAACTCCTTCATGAGATACAATATGACCCAAATATTCCACCTCTTGTACTCCAAAGAAACATTTGGGTCTTTTTGCATATAATTGTTTCTCCTCCAATAGTTTGAGCACCTTGTCAACATGTTGAGCATGATCCTTCCAAGACTTGCTGTAGATTAGTATATCATCAAAAAATACTAACACAAATTTTCTAAGGAAAGGTTTGAAAATGGAATTTATCAGACCTTGAAATGTAGAAGGTGCATTAGTAAGGCCAAAAGGCATGACCAAAAGTTCATAATGACCCTCATGAGTTATAAATGTTGTTTTTGGAATGTCTTTAGTTTTCATTCTGATTTGATAATATCCTGAATGAAGATCCAACTTGGTGAAGTAAATTGATCTATGCAATTCATCCAATAATTCATTAATGACAGGAATGGGAAATTTATCTTTAATAGTGAGCTTGTTGAGCTCCCTATAATCCGGACACATGCGCCATGATCCATCTTCCTTGTGCACCAATACTACTGGAGCAGAGAAAGAACTTTGACTAGGTTGAATTATATTGGCCTCTAGCATTTCTGCATACGTTCAATTTCACTCTTTTGGGCATAGGGATATCTATAACTCTTGATGTTTGGAGGAACACTTCTTGGAATCAAATGAATAACATGATCATGATCGCGAATAGGTGGGAGGCGTTTGGGAGTCTCAAATACCTTGGAATGATTGTCTAAGACTTTTTGGAGATCTGGAGAAATAGATGATTTCGATGTGGGAACATCTAGCGAACATAATTGTGCAATTACGCCTCGTTCTTTCTTTAGAAGCTTTCTCATGCCATTAGAGCTGATTATCTTTCCTAGTTTCCCTATGATACCCCTTAATTCAACTTCCTTTCCTTCCGAAAAAAATTTCAAGAAAAGTTCTTGAAAATTAAAAGCTATCGTACCCAAAGATTGTATCCATTGGACTCCTAGTACAACATCAGCACCACCCATTGGAATGGAAAGCATTGGACTATTCAATACATATTCTCTCCCATGGATAGCTTGATATTATGGCACTTTCCTGAGCAATTTACGGTTCTCCATTTGCAACCATCACTTAACACTTTAGTGCTAGATATAGGAAGCAATTCAATTCATTGGCTATCTTACAATGAATAAAACTATGGGTACTGCTCGAATCAATCAACACTGTTACCTTTTTCTTCTTTATATGTCCTTCTATCTTGAGAGTTTGAGGAGTGGTAATTCCAGCCAATGCATTACAAGATAAGGTTGGATTTATTTCTTCTTTCTCTAGGGTTTGTTCCTGGTGTATCTCCTCTTCTTTTGACGTTTCTTGTTCATTTTCTTCCTCCTCTTCACAATTGATGTAAAATAATTTCTTCTCAGCACACCTAGGACCTTTAATGTATTTTCTATCACAATTGTAACAAAGCCCTTTTGCTCTTTTTTCTTTCAATTGTTGTGGTGTCAACCTTGTAGGTTGTGGAAGGCTAGGGGCAACAACACTTCCATCTTTATAGTAGTGAGTAGTAGGCTTCCTTGTTGCCATAATTTTGCTTTCAATTTTTCTTGCCAACTTGAATGCCTTCTCCAATGAATCATGTTCCCAGAGGTGAACCTCATGTTGGATGTTATCCTTTAAAGTCCCTATGAACACATCAACTCTATGCTCCTCTGAAATACCTTTTACCCTTATATTCAATTTTTGGAAGTCCTTAATGTGCTCCACCATTAAACCCTTTTGTTTGAGATTTATCAACTGGCTAAAAAAGGTGTTGCTTTTTGTATCCTCATAAT
>APFE030817211.1:8318-24342 GCA_000404065.3 Pinus taeda | reverse complement strand
GTCACCTGTTTGGGATGTAATTTGGGAGCCTGCAAAAACCCTAACTTACTTGGATCATATCTCCGAAAATATAGCGAGAAAAGCTTTGAAATTCAGACCCTAGGTTCAACAAGAGTTTGGTTCAAATGGGTTTTAATTTCAGCTTTTGAAATGTCATAGAAAAAGTTATAGCGAAAATGCCATGATGGCCTGTTTGAAGCAGCGAAACCCTAAAATCCAAAGCTTTGATTCCAAATGTTATGCAACTGGCTCACAAAATAGAAGAAAAGATAGATAAACGACTTCAAAATCTGCCTCTTTGAGGGGGCAATCTCTTTTACATTACACAAATGAACAATTCTTGGATGATAGAAATGACAAGACCTCCTTTCTATGTATAGGAGTCTAAGGGGTCACAATATAATTAGAGTCGACATAACAATAATAATGTAAGGGCCCAACAATAACAGTGGTGGGCTTCTATGGGGTACAATAATAAAAATATGGGGACAACATGGGAACAACAATAACAATAAGGGCTACAATGACAATACTAATAAGGGAATAGACTAGTATTATAGGGACCTAACACAGAGTCATTATTGCAGTAATTGCAACAACTGCAAGTAGTAGTAGCAGTAGTATGGGTAGATCAGATTTCGCCATGTTTGCAACTATACCTCCAGGAGTGAGGTGGGGCAATATGGAGTTATTGTCCCATAGTTGCGCAGAGGTTTGGGCAGGGTCCATTGAGGTGTCTTCCTCATGGATCATTACCTTGCTATAGGGGCCCACAGTATTCAATGGAAAGATGGATCAGTGTCAGTTGATGCAGTCAAATTCCAGAGTGACATTTGCAGACTAGTTGCAGTCACGTGTTGAGGAGCGCAAAGCAGTGTTGATAGTAGAATAGAAGGCTCAATAGATGAGTTAGCAACAACGCAGATTCCCAGTGGACAGTGCAGAGGCTAGTAGCAGTCAGATGCTCATGAGACATATGCAACACAAACATAGTTGATTCAGTATTTCAGATACTTCTCAGTTGCAGTAGCAATAGCAACAGATGAGAGGGAGTTGCAGTGCAAATGCAGTGTTGGCAACAGTATAGGATGTATAGTGTAGTGTCAGCAGTAGCACAAATGCAGCATCAGAGTTGCGCGGTGGTTGGTGGGTAGCGGTAGGCAGTTATAGTTTCTAGACATCAACAACGTACAGAGGGTGATATAGAGATTAGGAGTATCAGGATGGACGAAGTGTCAAATGTTGTAGAGGAGTGTTGGAGCAACAGATGCAGTGGCTAGAATGCCAAGTCTGAGCAACATAGTGCAGAGTTGCAGTAGTGCAGGGAGGCACAGTGCAGTAGCAATAGTAGTAGCGCAGTGGCTTCAGAGGGTCAGCGTGGGACTAACAACACTCAGATCGTCAGCATCGAGATGCATCTATGTTGAACACTTGTTCAATAATTTGGGATGCTTTTCCGTTGCTGATGCAGTAGCAGCAACAATTTGCAGTGCAGGGGCAGTTGGTAGACGTAGTGCCAACAATAGCACGGATGCAGAAATCCAGAGGGAGTTGCCGTACGGATACAATGTTGACAGTGGTCAACATTAATACAGTTGCAACATTTGCGCAGTAGTTGGTGGACAACATGCTAGACATCAACAGTGTAGAGGACAATGTTATGAGGTCATGGTGATGCTTCAGTGGGAGGCATTGCTAGAGAACATTCCTCGCTAAGAGGGAGTGTTGATTCCTGGTAGCCTCGGATGTGCTTCTCAAATTTTGCTGAGAAGCTTAGGCACATGTATTCTAAAGAACCTAGAAAGTGTTTTGGGAAATTCCACCCAGAGACAATTTTATTAAAATAATTAATTATTTTTAGTGGGACCCTAAGTCTAACCTTATGAAAATAAAATAATTAATGGGTATTGTTGACCACTACGTGTCAACGACCCATAGTAGTACACCCTTTTTTCAAAAGGAATAGCCCCTGATTGACGTGTTCATGTCGTCCAGCTATCATCATCAGCTTGAGGATCATGTTATAATGTAAACCTATTCTGCATGTATATGATGTAAATAATCTTAGCAGATCGGTGTCATGTATGTAATTGCATAGGTAAACCTAATTTTCTGGTGACGATCTAAATTCCGGGAGGTTTTTTGTCTCATCAATCCATTCTCGAAAGATCGACAGAGTTTTCCTTCAGTCTTACCCCAAAGCTGGAATGTCTTTTGTCACTGGGATCTTAGGCGAGTCCTAGTGTTATAGATCGAGTCTATGTAAAAGTGATTTGAGAATAATCCTAACTATTTGGTTAGGTTATTTCATTACAAATTGCTTGGTCTGCTAGATTATATTTGTGTCACAGAAATGGGTAGTCTGTGAGGGTCTATTACAGATGGGTTTTCCCCCTTGAGATGTAAACAATATGAAAATCATGATGTAGAGTGTCTTGAGGGATGAAAAAATAATTTATCCCTTCATAGGTTAATTAATTAAATTTTTTGGTCAAAAAATAATTAAAATCCTAAGATAGAAATTTAATTAATTCTAGGTCCTAGGTAAATTTAAATTCACCGAAGTCAAAATTCATGGGTCCTTAAAAATTAAATTTTAAGAGCTCTAGGGACTAAGGTAAATTAATTAATAAATTTTAAGCCTTTTATCCTTGGGGTTAAGTCAAAGTCAAAATTTTGAGGAAATTAATTAAAAAATTTAATTTTTGAATTAATTAAAATGCATTTAATTGAAAAATTCGAATTTCCTCAAGAATTTAAAATTTCAACAGATGAGATTAAAAGAAATTTTGATCCTCATCAACAGTCGAGATAGCTTTGACAAGGGTCACTCGAACTAGCCGTTGGAGGATTTATCTTTAAGTATGAAGTCATTTGTCAGTCAATTCATCCGACCTTTGAGTCGTGTGCTAAGCGAAAAGCTCTCGTGTAATTTTTACTCGGATTATAAAGAAACACTTTGGGGTTAATCTTCGCTGGTATTACTCTTCATGGAAATACTGTAAGATGTGTCATTTTTCATGTGTAAATTTTTTTAGCCATTGATAATAGCTTCTGAAGAGTGATTTGAGTACAGGTATCTTGCTCAGTCACTGGGGTTTAAGTGATAATTTAAATTTTGAATGTAATAGCAGGTATCTCAATTTATCTGAATTTTATTATCATTTTCTCGCTCTATTTCAATGGTTGGATTGAGTTTCGTAGGAAAATCTTGATTTTTAGATCATCAGGCGCTTGGGGAAGTTTTCAGTTGGGCCAGCGAACTCCCGATCCGTATTTTCTGAAGTGCCTAGTTTAATTTGATCCCGGGCTTATCATAAGATTTTTTATTGGTGATGCATGAAGGGTTTTGAGCTAAGCATCTCCTTTAAAATTAAAAAAAAAATAAAAATTTACATGCGAAATTGATGGATCTGGCTATTTAGAGCCTTATATTATCAGATCTGGGAGCGGAGTTGGACTCACACTCCCTAGATCTGATAGATTTGTCATTCATGTGCATAGATCTGTAATTATTTTTGTTTTTCTGGGTTTTAGTTTTTATCATTGTATATATTGTTTGGGTGTTTTCTTGTCGTGTAGCTACAGATTTGAAGAAGAAATCTGTGTAGAGTCCAGATCTAGGCCCTAGAGGCTAAGATCTGGATCTCTAGGGTTCATCAGCATCATCTTGCAGGAATACTATTCAAATTAAGTTTGTAGTCAAAGGGTTTTAAATTATTTTTTTTTAATTTGGAAACGATTTAACAAGGGTTTCATTGATAAACTTGAAGCTTAAATATACATTGGTGTGAAATTTGTTTTCTTGGGTTTATCTTAAGTTTCCGGCTACAGTTCCTTTGCTGCCTGAGGTTTTCTGGAAGATTTCGATTTTTTTTTTGTTATTATCTGTGTTTGGGTTCTCTAAATTTGGAAAATTTTGGATCTGCCTGCATTTTTCTTTTTGGGGTGCCAGCCATCTACGTTTTTGCAGCTCCAAGGCTGCCTTCAAAACCCGCGGATTCCTCCAGCTCTCATATCTTGCCTTCACTGCATCTTAAAACCCTCTTCCAAAGCGTTATTCCTCAAACAAAAATGTGACTTCTTATCGCTCCACCATCACGCATCCATCAGCTCTGCATTCGTTGCCTTGTTCTGCTGCCATCCTTGAGCTGCTCCTCCACGTCCACCTGCACGCTGCCTTCAAACCCTGTTATCAGCTCATCGTTGTTGCTTAACCCTCTGCAGCTCCCATAGCTACGCTGTTTAATCCTCTGTTCTGTTCCATTCCTTCATTGCCTTACCCTCGTATCACTCTCCTTCACTCGCAACCCTGCCCCACGGCTCCCATTGTCGTCCTCTTGTCGGCATCTATTCCCACGCTGCTCTTCAAGCCTCTCTTGTAGCCGCTATTGAAATCCAAGCAGTTCCATCCTTGCCGTCGTCTGTCAAATTGCTTGCAAACTCATTCGAGCTTCATATCTTCTGTCTCTGCTTCTGTCGAACCCTTTCCGCCATCCAACTTGCACTGCAAACGACAACAAAAAAAGCTTTCGACTTTTATTTTATGTATGTGTGTTATACCTATGCGGTAGTTTAGGTCTTCTTTTTATTTAGTTTAGTTAGTCCTTTTTTGTTTTAATTTTATTTATTTTCATTTGTATATTATGGTTAGGGTTAATTTGAGTTTCGATTTTGATTTGTTTTCGACTTTCCCTTTTTCAATTTTCATCATTTGCATTAGTTAGATTCATTTTTTCTTTTATTTCGATTTTTCGTTTTGACTTTTATTTTTAATGTTGTGGTTAGATTTGATTTTCTCACTTCTCATTTTTTATTTATGATTTAAATTTTTCTTTTTTTATCTTTTGTTTTCATTTAAAAAATTTATTAAAAAATCATAAAAATTTATAAAATCATAAAAAATCTAAATAATCCTAAAAATTAAAAAAAAATTAAAAACATTTAAAAAATCTAAAAACCTTAAATTCTTGGTGACGTGAGAATTAAGAATGAAATAAATTAAGGGATTTGTGCATAAAAATATTTTTTTTTTTTAATGTGGCCTGTGGCCCATTAAAAATTCGATTTATTAACCTATTGATTTGTTTTACTTCTTTATTTTTCACATTAAAGCAATTGCCTAAGGAATAATTGAAACACAAATTTAAAGTTCCTTGGTGTTATTTGGTAATTAAATGCATTTTTCTGATTCTCAGGTGCGAGAAATATTTTAAGTTATATTGGCGATAGGAGAAAGTTAATTAAATTTTAGATCTGGGCAATTATCGAAAATTATTTTAAATCTAGAATCTCTTTCATATTGCAGTTTTGGGCATTTATATTGATTATTCATGATTGTCACTATTCATCACATATTGGAAAATTGTTCTGGATAACTTGTTTTCTTACTTAATCTACGGTTAATTGAACATAAAGGCACTAGTCTATAATTGTTTCTATTTTTTGGTCGTGTCTTGGTTACATTAACATTTAATCTTTCAAGACTAATTTACATTCATCAAATTGTCCATCATTAAAATCTCCTAGAGTCTGTGTTTCAAAAGCTATCTTCATCCATTTACCTTAGGGACTACTCCCCTTGACTTGTCTAGGAGAGATTCTAAACGGAGTGAGTAAGGATTAAGAATGACAACCCTTACTCTGAGCGTTGTCGTGCTGCCTAGACACTTTGTGCAGCAACAGGTACTAATCTAACTGTGGGTGTAACTTCTAGAAGAAGACGAGGATCAAGCAAAAGTGATCTTAACCATTGATTAGCTTCTAATTTGGGCTGTTGAATGTCAACAAGGAGATTATTTAAGAAGGCTTGAAGGTCATTTGGAAGACACAGAGAGAGTTGATCAGTCAGATCGAATTGCTGAAGCTAGAGCCAGCGCAGTGATTTGTAGTGATCATGTAGAGCGGGGCAGAGGGAGTTTTGGCTAGAGGATCTTCTCCGGAGCCAAGAATACTCAGCAGAGAGGCAGAGAGACACAGAGGAGGTAGCGCAGAGGGCAGAGAGGGTGACACAAAGCCAGAAAGGGCTCACGCAAGTCCCATATAGGCCCCATGCAGAGCAGCGCAGAAGTCTGAGTTTGCTGAGGAGGCTGACGTTTTTGAGCCAGGAGGGCTGGAAAAGGCTTTTGAGGGCAAATCGATTCTTAGTTGAGCTGGTGCAGCGCCCACTCAGGGTCAACGTAGAAGTAGCCGGGGAACTCTTTGTTCAGCTGCTGGATCAATCGGGACTTGTAGTGTAGAGTGAGGTAGTCTCACCAGTTTCTTCTGCTAAGTGATTTTCTCTGTAACTGGATTGTTGGGAATACATCCAGTAGTTGTATTCAGAAATACATCAGCTTAATAATAAAAACCCTCAGATCTGCTGCACGGGTTTTCCTGCATTGCATTTTTCTGGGGACGTTTGTCCAAAAACAACCGTGTCATTTGTGTTGTATCTTTCTCTATTGTTCAGTTTCTTGTTTCGGCATATTATTTAATTGTTGTAGGTTGCAGTGTATGTATTTCGATATTTTCCATAGGAAACTGCAAATAACTTGTTCATGTAAATCTAACAAGTAGGAGAAATAACATCAGTTGCTGCAGTAGGGATTCCCGGGTTTAAGGAATTTTCATAGTTCGATTCTCTAGAGAGCAACATTTGTTGCCGGAGGAGTTCGAGCCAGAGAAGGGAAGTAGAGACAGAGAGGGGCAGGGACTGTGAGTCCGAAGGAAGTTTTCCAGTTCCAGAGAGTCAGAAAGGAGGCTGTGCAAAGCTTCAAGAGGGAAATTCGAACTGGTTGAAGAGGAAGGCGTTTTCTGTTCCAAAGGTTGGGAAAGTTTTGCAAAGGGTCAAAGAAGTGTTTTACCAGTCAGCATCAGGCATGACGGCTAGATTGGCAGCTGATTCAGGAAGAGTGTTTAAGGGACTACGCTAGGGTGACGCAGGACCTGCGCAAAGCTAGTTGGACGACTACCTTTTGAAAGGTTGTCAAGTGCCGAGATTGCTCAAAGTGAGGGTAAATTCCCTTAGATAATTTATGCCAATATTCTTCTTGGACAGATTTGCTAGTATGGCGATATTTATTTTACTCAAAATTTCTCACTGTTGCTTAATAATAAAACCCCTTAGCTGCTGCATCGGTTTTCCCAAGTTGGGTTTTTTTGTCCAAAAATAATTGTGTCAAATTTATTGTGTGCCAATGTTTTCTCAGTTTCCAGTTTATCTTCCGCAATATTTTTTATTTGTGAAGATTGCAGTGTGATTAATTTGTTGTTTCCGTAGCAATAAATTGCTTAATTAATTAACAATTAGAAGAATTAATTCTAGTTGCTGCAATAAGAATTTCGGTGGTAAAATTTGCACATACTACACTTGTCGTAAAGGTAATAGTGCATATGGGGCTATCAACAACCGGTGAACATGAGAATCCATTTCATGCATCTCAAATCCTTTAGCTACTGAAACAACTTGAACTAGGTCAATTCCCTCATCCCAAGAGATTCTTGAAGTGAGAGTAACCTCAGGGGAAACTCCCACTATACGGGAAAATCCAATAACCCCATCCTTGTACTCTATAGTACTCCCATTTGTTGCAATCATGGAATCAATCTCAACATCACCTTCCATCGGGGTATCGCACCAATCCTCCTCAAGACAACTAGAGGGTTTCAATTTATGCAGCTCAGAGATGTGTTCTAGTCTCAGATGGTGTCTATGAGGCTAGAGACACAAGATCTCTAATACCCAGAAAACCTTTTCAAGGAAAATACCTTACTTATAATTAATTAGCTATTTTGTTAATTTTCCTTAGTCTTGTTGGTTTTTGTAGTATCAGATGGTGTTCTAATCTTGACAATTGTCAGAGTAGCTAAGAAACACTAGGACTCCATAACCCAGAAAATGTTTCAGGAAAATCCACCTAGAGATGCCTTAATTAAGTTAATTAATTAGTAATTAAATTTTTCCCAAGTCTAACTTAGGGAAAATGATTAATTAACATGAATCAATTGAAGAAGGTGAGATTTCTGTAGAAACTCACATGGATTGACTAGGAAATAATCTCAGCTTCTCCCAAAGCTCATAATTTCGTTGAACCCTTCCATTGAGTGAGCCACCTTCCTTCACTTCAAACCTATCATAGATATACATCTATCACAAGTGAGTATTACTAGGATTCCTCTCTTCGGTAAAAGTCCGAAAAGAGTAGGGGACTTAAGCTGTGGTGATAGTGGGCCCCTGTCCCAAGTGTTGTTGTGCCCTCTAGCTTTTGCCTCTTTACAAGGCCTGCTAGTTTATGCAACAACAGGGTGGTAGCTAGATCTCTCCTATGATGATTCTTCTTCTTCTTTAGATTCGAGAACGTTCAACAGACGAGCATGAGCAGAAGTATGACTTGGTTCATTGATCACGATGATGAGACTTTTGTGATGAGATTCATGATGCAGTTGGAAATTTCTCCCTAGCTCAGAGAGTGTTAATTTGGCAGCTCAGGGACAAATTCCCTCCTTTGGACAACCTTCCTCATCCAGAGAAGACTCTCTTTGCCCTTGGAAGAATTTAATTTGGTCAAGGAAAAATATAATTTTAATGGAAAACCCATATGTGCACAAAAGTATAAGTCAGCCTCGGCAAGCTAATTCGTCCACCTAAGAAGCATATAAATACATCATTTGTCACATCACTTTGGAGCATCACATCAACACATCTTCTATTCATCTATTGGTTCATATAAATCTGAAAATTGCAGGTTCTTTTCACACGTGCGAAGAGGAGAGAGTCATTTCTGATTGGGCCAAATTCTACTTCTGCCTTGGACTTTGACCAATGTTGACTTTTGGTGTTTGGGCTTGGATGACTTGATTTTGACTTGGGATTTTGCATTTGTTTGGGAGGCCGAATTCTTTGGCAAGGAGAGCAAAGTTTTCTGGGCACTTTGACCTTGGTTGATCGCAGATTTGAAGCTGCTACTTGACCGCAGGGTTGATTTTTGACTTTGACCAATTTTGGAGGAATCTTTTGGGACAGTTTTGACTTGACTTTGACCAGCAAAGAGGCTGAGTTTTCTACTTCCAGGACCGAACCTTTTAGAGCTGATTTGACTGTTGAACATTGACTGGTTAGGGCATCATTTGCTGTTGTTAACTTTGACCAATTTTGACTTGTTGACTAGATTTGACTTTTGGGCTCATCTCTAGGATGTTGGTTAGTGGATTGTTTGATAAGTCAAAGAATTGACTTTGACTCTTTATTGTTGAATTGGAACATTGTATCTCTCCATTGAACATTTGATGACAATCTAATAGAAGAAAAATTTGAAAGGGTTTGCCCCCTTGTGGGGTTTTTCCCTGGTCTTTGACCAAATCTTGTCTCTTTTTATTGCTCTTCGCTGTCTTCTATTGTACATTGGATTGACTGTTCTATCTACAATTTCTCATTGTCATTGAAAGATGAAATTTGCTTAAAAGTGATTGCTAATAGAAGAAAGAATTGGGCTAAGTGATTGTGATAGCATAGAATAGTGGAAAATTAACAAGAGTTGCCAGATGAGACTTGTAGATTAGTCCTTTACAAAAATCTCATCAAAGTACACAACAAATAAATAAAGTTTACCCAAGCTGGATGTTGTAGATAACCAGGTCGAATTGCCTCCTCCCTGGCAACAACGCCAAAAAATGTTAGCTGTGGAGGGGAAAAATTTACACTTAGAGATATGTATTTTAAATGTCGTTGGAATGCCAGATTGAAAAACCTTCTCCCCGGCAATGGTGCCAAAAAATGTTACCGACTTGATTAGCAAGGCTGCTAAGATCCCGACAGCCTCACTGGATTGGCACATACAGGGCGAGGACCCATTGTCACATCAGCCCTTGCCCCCACTGTTTAAACCCAACAACTTCTAAATGGCTAAGGGAGGCTTCCATGAATATTTCCCACTACTCCGGATATATGACCAGCACCTTGAATGGATTCAAATGGGTTAAGGTGTTTTCTACTTGTTTGCTGTCCCTACTGATAAAACAGGGAAAACAGTGCAAATTTCTAACAGCAAATGTCATTTTAAAATCATTCAAGATATTGCTCATGACCTATGGATTTTGATTTAAGGGAAAAATCCTAACAGTTTCTATGATTATTTCTTTATTTCGTTGTACGGTTGAAGATTTATGAGTGAATTTAGCTTGATGTTCTGTATGACAGACAGCTAAGTCTGCTTTAAAACGTAGGGGCAACAAGTTATTTTATGTGTTTTGGCCCACTTATGGTGTAAATACACCTCTTGGGAGTTACCCAAGAGTATAAGGGTGCAATAGGGTATTTGTAGAGGTTATGGGGAACCTCCCTTCTAGCTTTGTATGACTGAAAATGTAATTTCTAGGTGGCTGGAAATTACTTTTCAGAATTCTTGAGTTATGTGATAAATTCAGAAATTTACGGAGTTAAGATTTGTGAAAAACCAATAAAGAGCAGAAGAAAGGTTTTTGATGTGATAGTGGCAACTGATCTCTTGTTGGCTTAAGGTTTGGTTTTGCCTAGTGGTGCTTTGCACCAGGCTCACTAGATTTTGTGGCATTAGGGACAAATCTAGAACTATCAAAGTTGGTCTTATGATAAGCCTCTTTTGGACTATAGGACTAAAGAATCATATAACAAAATTTGCTCGAACCTCTGATTACATCCACACTTAATAAAAGATGGGCTATTCAAGATCATGAAACCAGGTGGATTAATAGGTGTTTGGAGATTTGGAAGTCTCATTTAAGACTAGGGTGCTTACATGAGTGGTCCTTAACCAAAATTTAATTGTTAACTGTATCACTTTAGTCTGACAATGATTTGTCATTGGTGATGAAGCATGCTTTTTGACAATGTAGACTTGCTAGAGGTTTTTGGGAATGGGTTACTTGAGAATATGCCAATCTGTTATTGGCCATTTTGGAAATGGGTGGATGATTAAACGGCATGGTAGAAGAATAGGAAATACCATAACATTGATGCATATCTATTTTCTATGGATGAAGAGATGTCATGCAATATTTAATGGGGATGCTTGCTCCTTTCTTTTCAGTGAGATAAGAGTATTTAGAGCAGAATTGACAACCTAAGGTTTAGCCAAATTAACTTTTTCCATGAGGATGTAAATCCTATTGAAACCATGTCAGATATGCGGATACTCCTTACCTATGTAGGGAGTGGTGGTTTGTATGTTTGTAGCCTGGGTCAAGGATGTAAATGATGTGATGTACTCTTTGCTGTTTAATAATGTCATATAAAATGCATTTTGTCGAGAAGGGAAAATATTAAAATAATAAATGATTACATGGAATTTACAAAAACGAAGAGTTATCCTTCAGCATCTATACTACATAATGAGAAACAAAAATAGAGAATTGACAAAACTAGAACAATTTCTCACAATTTGAGAGGTGACAAAGAACATGATCTAATCAGAAAAATCGATGTGATAGTAGAATATGCTTAAATGTAGATAGGATACATGGAAAAATAAATAACATACATGGCTGAGATATTTAACCAAGATCGGAATTAAGAGAAGCTCAACAGTCTGATCATTCTTCATTAGATAGTGAGCAGAATTTAGTATTTACCATTGTTAGATAAACATTGCCTGGTAGGAAAATCACAGAATGTGTGTGTGTGTGTGCATGAGAGAGAGAGAGAGAGAAAGAGAGAGAGAGAGTGTCTCTCTGAGATGATAGATTTAGTGACATTAAACTTATACTATTGTATTCGGAGTTCCAATAGCACAATATTTGTAAATTGACAAGTACTTCATACACTTGTGATATGTACAAATCTTATTCTGAAGATTCTTCTCACAATGTGAAGAGGTGTGATGTCTAAAAGCCTTTTGTCAGGCTTCACTGACATCTGTCATTGGTGATGCCCAACTGATGGATGTCTTCTCCAAGAGAGGTTTGTCTAGTGACGTATTGAAACCTGAAGCATAGTTTGCAGAATCATCCTAAGCAAAGCACTGATACGTCAAGATTTTCTAATTAACAAACTCAATGCCCTGTTAATAGGTTTGTGATAGGTGGGAATATGATATGTTTATGCAAATCATGCATTCGAGCTATTTTCGATCCATGGTTTTTAGGTTAAGAAGGAAAAAGTATTGAATGATTGGATCATAACTAAGGATGTAAACCATTTTTTAAGGTTATGCTTATTTGGCATCAACTAGAGAAACCACTGTACACATCAAAAAATTAAACAGTTTTCTGTGTATCTCCTGATACTTGCTGAAAAACATATCTAGAGTTATAGCTTGCAATAGGTACATCATCTTTGATTATTCTGCCAATGAAACATGATTTTAGTGGGAGGGTTTGGACTAATTGTGATGCTTCTATCATTCTTTGTGCAGGCTATAATGATTTTCAATCATGCGTATTTTTGGTAAGTATATATTTGTTTCTTGATCAACCAGAATGTCTAAAAGTATGTACTATTGTTTCTGTTTATGAAGGGTTGTTCTCTTTACTAGATACAATTTTACATTTTCTAGTTGCATTCACACAGTTAATTTTTACATATTCTGAACTTAGTTTGTCTTAAATAATTCTATTTTGTGCAGGCCCCAGGGTTTTTGTCATCTTTGTGTGTTCACTTTTGCAACTACCTCTTAGAGTTTTAACTCTCAAACTTGGATGAGTAGGTAGTGCCACTACAAGTATTAATAAGGGAATACCATGGTGGGATCACTGCTGGATCTCATTGGAAATATTATTTTCTTGGTCACAGAGCCACTGTCCATGATCAGGCTTTTATGGCAACTTTGCATGAGGATTGTTTGCTTTCTAACTCTTCCATGGTTTGGACTTTTAAAGTTCATCTTTGGTTTATATTTGGACATATGCTGGCATTTAATATTATGGGGTGTTTCAGTGATTTCAATTCCTATTCGACTGCTTACTGCCTTGCAAAGAGAGAAAGTGGTTAGTTATCCACGTATCCTTACTATTCTTCAATATACGTTTGCATACATTTGCAAGAACATTTGCATTCATGTTAAGATAAAACTATGACCTACCATCTTCACTGAAGTTGTGGTCTCCATAAGACCATGGATATCTGTAGCAAACACTGAAATGTTAAGAACAAGGCCTGTCATGTAGTGATGCAACAAATTATTTGCAGTGGCGACTGTCATGTAGTGATGCAACAAATTATTTGCGGTGGATATTTTTGTTTTTGAAATTGAATTCTACACAAATAGTTAAAAAATTCCAGTGACATATAAGCATGCATTCACACTAAAATAGAGTTGAAGCTTTGACATATACATCTCGGGGGATATTTATTTTACGGGTCTTTGATATGATAAGTGTCATTCTTGGTGACTGGTTACTGCAAAGATAAAAAATTAATTTGCATGAGAAGAAACTTATGAGGTTTTATTTGTCCGGTGATTACCAAATTCAGTATATATACTTGGGATCTTGATGACCCGACCCCAAAGAATATAATAATGATACAATAGAACATTGTAGTATTGTACAACCCTCTCAAATGATCTCTCAACTCTAGTTAGTCCCATGCCATATTTGTTGATTTTTGTGTAGCATCAGGAGGCTGCATGCCAAAAGGCCTCCCTAGTTGGCCAAGGAAAATTGTGATAATGAAAAATCGAAATTTGTATTCTTGGGCTTCATGTAGGCCTCAAATGGTTAAGTCAGCCCCACAAATGAATGGGTGTGACCCTTGCTCAAATTCCACCCCATTTGACTAGTATAAAATTATAAATACATATGTGACTCCTCCACCTGGAGCAATTTGGATCATCCAATAATCTGTGATCTAACAGCCACACGTGGGAGCAGAAGGATGAATTTACAGAATTTTGACTAATTCTGAAGTTTGACTAAAGTTGACTGTTGACTTGATGATTGACTGAGCTGAAGCTCCCATTTGACCAAGTTTTGACCTGCTTCATTTGACCAAGATTCTGACTGTGTTTGACTAAGAATCTGACCAAGCTTGACCACAGAAAAGGGGCAAGTTTGACCACAGAAAAGGGACTGGTTGACTGCAGAATGTCAATTGCAGGTCTGAGTTGACCACCAGGGTCAATTGCACGTTCCGAAGTTGACCACAGGAGATAAGTTGACCAGCCTGAAATTTGACCAGAATTGACTATTTTGGAGGTTTGATTAGCATTGACCAAGTTTGACTGGTATCTTGGACTTGGATTTTGGCACAGATTTCTAAAATATTCTTGAATTGTAAATATTGTTGAAGAACAATTTCTCCTAAGAAGAAAACTTGCTGGGTTTTTCCCAAGGTTGGGATTTTCCCGGTTAAATTTGTTGTCTCTATTGTGTATGGTTTGTTGGAATTTCAATGTCTAACTGTTAGAAATTTTTCTTGTACTATCTGATTTATTCTTCCTACTTGTGTAGTTACTTTACAAGTTATTTACCATGTAAATACTGAAAATAAATACAAGTACAGTATCAACACATACAGATCATCAACTGAAAGAAACAAGCACACAAGTGACACCGTTGTTCTTGGACTAATGTCCGCGGAAAAACCCAATGTGGGAAAACCAGTGCAGCTATTTGGAGAGTTTTATTATTATGCAGTTTCAGAATACAACCAGCGTGCCAGAAATGGCTCACCCAACAGAGAATTCCCTTAGCAGTAGTACCTCCCAGTCGAAGACAGATATTCCAGCTAAATCACCAGATGAACGATCCCACAACAACAATACAACTTCTGCTGCTCTGCGTCACCTTGATAAGGATTGCGTCACCCTATCCAGCTCTCCAGCTCCAATCTATCCCATGAAAATCTCCCAGCGCTACCTCTAGGGCCTACATCAACCTCTCTGGACCGACATCAGCCTATCTGGCCTAGCGTCAACCTCTTTGGCCCATCATCAGCCTATCTGGCCCACCGTCAGCCTCTCGGGGCTCTGCGTCAGCCTCTGGAGCCTTTGTGTCTCACACACTAGCCCTCTCTGGCTTTGCGCAACCCCTGGCTGCCTCTGCGTGGCCTCTGGTTGCCTCTGCGTCGCCTCTAGTTGGCTTTGCGCGACTCCTCGCTGCCTCTGCGTGGCCTCTAGTTGGCTCTACGTTAACCTCTCCCAGCTTTTGCGCTGGTCCTCCCAGTACTAACTCTGCCTCTCTGCTATGTATTCACTGCCCCTCAGCGGCAACTCAGATCATTTCATTCAATTTCCTCAGCAAACCCTGCCCCAGAGAATTGAGTTCTTGATCTCTCTTGGTGTGTTCTCCAACTGACCCTCAATTCTCCTCTTATACTTTTCTTGTTGGTCCATCAACGCCTGAGATTAAATCTCTAATTAACGGATAAGATCAGATTTGGCTTGATCCATGACTTTTGGACCATTCTAACCCAATTTTATATTAATACTTATTAATATTTTATTTTTCCTAAGTTTAGACTTAGGAACTCCCTTAAAAATATTAATTATTTTAATATCTCCCAAACCGGTTAGATTCTGCCCAAACCATTTCTGGGTCCTGGAGATCTCATGTGATTTAGCCTCTCCACCATTTTTCGTGGCTAGAGCACATCCGATGCTACTCCAAATCAACACTCCCTCTTAGTGAGGACTATGCTCTAGTAATAATCCTTATTGAGTATCACCCTGATCATCCAGCATCGGTCCCTGTGCTGATGCTAGGCCTTCCCGCACAACATCCTTTGCACTGCTGCCCATGGCCTTGCCACTGCCACTGCTGCATCTGTACGACAACTCCCTCTGCATCTGTGTTGCTGCCCATGGCCTTGCCACTGCCACTATTGCGTCTGCACTGCATCCCCTCTCATCACGTTGCCCATAGCACTACCACTGCTAATCGTTGCACTGCAACTCAGTTACTGAGAAGTAAGTAAATGATCGTCCCAACTCTGACATCTCTGTCAGGCTAGAAACCAATGTTGTTAAAAGCGCGAGCGGGATTTAATCGGCGAGGGGAAAAAAATGAAAAAATCGGAAAAATCGGGAAAAAAGCGGAAAAAAGCGGGAAAAAAGCGTTTGGAACAAAAATA